>BQNB010014640.1:0-74718 GCA_026074375.1 Tanacetum coccineum
GTTAGTGTGGAACTATTCCATATTGGCTACAACCCTTTACAAGCTAAAGGTTTAAGATCTATACGGTTTGAGACCTACACATACTCCACGTATCTCAACCAATAAGAGAGCTTAGGATTGCCAACATGGATGGAAATGATGTCAGAGGAATGACACATTGGTCTTCTAGAAGAACTTGAGCATATGGAGGTGATGTTTACCTTGTGTTAATCACTTTGTATAAAGAATGGGAGGGAGGGGGTGAATAAATAGTAATTTTGCCTGGGTGTTATAAAATTAACTTTGGATTCGGGTCATAAATTGGGCTTATAACTTGGGCTTTGTTGTTATAAATGGATTTTAGGGATTTTGGACATTTAAGCTTATATATTAGGCTAAGGATTGATATAGTATAAGAGTTAATGGGCTGACCCGACCCAATAAAATGGGTACAGGTTGGCCCATTAAGGATGTATATGCCTTCGACTTTGATTTTCTCACACTATTCCAATCCCGTGCTCGGTTTTGTCCGTTTTGCTTAATTTTTGCCCTTTTGTGGTGTATCCGTTACCTGCAAGGCACAATTAACAAAACACACATATACACTACATTTTTATGTATTTATCATTCATTATTGGTCTTTTTAGCTTAATAATAAGAAATAAATGATATGTTTTTAAGCACATATCACTCTTACATCTCAACTTTAAAATACTAAGCTTATTAAACAAAATCATGCTCTTCAAGAATAATTTAAGGAAGAAAACCTGTTAATAAAAATGGTTAAGTAGTTTTGATAAAGCAATTTAGTGTATAAATGTTAGATTCTTAATCTAAAAAAAAAATTCTAGGTTTTAATCAGCTCACTAAAATATCTTAAGATGTCAATGAGAATGCCTTTATACCTGCCACCTTGGGTTATAATAATGAATTGATTCCTAAATCCAAAGATTAGGTTGAAAGATCTAACCTTGATAATAAATTACCAAATTTTAACACTGGTCAAAGTTTGGTTCCTGAAAGTTAGGCTGTCAATGAGAGTCTTAGATTCACTGAGGCACCCACTGACCTAGAGTCTTCTAAAGAATCAGAGTCAGAACATTAAACACCCTTACCTCCCCTGAAAATCCTTTAGGGAGCTTCTCTAAGCTTAGAGGTTATGCCTTTGACCAACTTAGAACACTCTCCTAGGGAGAGACCTGGTTTAGGAATTGTTAAATATACAAAGCCTGACACACAAGATTCTTCAAGTAAGAGTGTGTCAGATCCTATCATTGTTAGAAATACTAAACCAGTCACTACTTCAGTTCCTACTAAACTTAAAAATGATGAACACGAGTCTAAAATAAATGAGCTAACCAAACTCATTCAAATGCTGATGAATGAAAAAGTTAAATCATCTCAGAAGATTCAAGAATCTAAACATGTGATCCTACGGACTGAATCATCTAAATCAGTTAACTCATCTCAAAAGAGTCAGGAGTCTAAGCTAAGACTCTACAAACAGTGTTAGATGCTATGTTTGCTAAGTAGATATCATACAAAAGCTATAAGAATAAAGGAGAGGAGCTAGAGAGTATTTTTATCATTTTCTAAATTTTCATTTCAAAAGGGGAAAATAGAAATGGGAGGGAGAAGTGAGTGTTACAAAGACAAAACATGTATATATACTCCTCCAAGATGAGTATATATACTTAATACTAAACTATTTCTATTTTCCCTAAACATAGTCAAACCTTGGTCAACTTTACTTAACTTTGACCAAGATAGACTTTATTACATTATTAATACTAATAAAACTATAAACTAAGCTAAGACCAATTCCTAATAATAATTAACACTTTTATCGTTCCTAACAATCTCCCCCTACGGGTTGATTATTACATATGCTTCATCGTCGGTAGAATTAGTCTTCCATTCACAAAAGATTCCTTTATATTTTCTGCCATTCCAAAAATATATTTTTGCCATGTTTCTCCCCCTTTAGGAGGATCAGAATTTAGATGTTGGTCTTCATGATATGCAAACAATTATGGCTTTTCAAACTTGGCTTTCAAACTTTCCCATATTTCTTTGGGGCTTTTCCTTCATAGTCTGATACAATTGTTATTGAAGATGAACAAATGATTTTTTAGCAGTTGAAGAGCGTGATTTAGGGTACAGATTGAGAGTTGTATTCTGCATATGCTGACAAAATAGTTCTTCAATCATTTTTGGTGCATGAGCTGCAAATGCCTTAGATACCATACCAGATATGTCAACAGGAGAGACTTCTCAATCCTTGTCAACTGCAAGCTTAACTAAATGAGGCATCTCTTTTTTTTAATTATTTCATTTGTTGTTGTAACTGTCAACTTAGGAACAACTATGTTGCAGTGCTGTAAAACTTCCTTAATCTTTTCAGCAAAGAATTCTTGAGTGATGAACTTGTTCTTGATATGAGAACGAATTAATCCTCTTCGTCTACACATGCCAGCAAAACTTCTGGTAGATTTCTTATTTTGTGAGAAAAAGATTTCTTCTGA
Organism: Tanacetum coccineum; assembly: GCA_026074375.1. Lineage (NCBI taxonomy): Eukaryota > Viridiplantae > Streptophyta > Magnoliopsida > Asterales > Asteraceae > Tanacetum > Tanacetum coccineum. The sequence continues at coordinate 2,505 of BQNB010014640.1, forward strand.
CGAGTTGTTGTGGAAGGTGTCTTGGATGATGTAACAATTGTTGGTGTGACAGTATCAACTAATTCCTCTGAAATTGTTTTATCCGAAGAAAAATCATTCCTAGGAGATCTAATGGGTGAGGGAATTGATGTCTGCTTCTGCTCTTTCCTAATCTCCTAACTACCCGACATACCAACAACTTCTTTCTCTGTCACAACTTCTTCATTCTTCTTAGCACTAGTATCATCAACATTTGTGTCCTTCATAATCTCTACAATTTCCTTTTCTTTCTTAACCTCTTCATCTTTCTTCTTCTTCTCATCATCATCAAACACATGTTCTGGATGTTCCTTATAACTCCCGGGCTCTAACTTAGATCCAGTATCATCATCAGTATCATTAAGCACAGTATTAGCAAATGCACTTGTAGAAGATTCTTCATCTTTGTCACCATCAACCAATTTATCAATCTCTTCATGTGCTAACATTTCTTGAACCTTAGCAATGTTTTCTTTAGCTTTAGCGTCTAAAGTAGTTTTATGTAAAGTTAAACTCAAAATTGTTGCTTCAGCCATTTTATCTCTTTCTCTATCATCTCTAGGAGGTGGAATAGATGGTGTGCTTGGTTTCTTCTTTTTGATAATGATTCTCTTTGAACTAGATTCTCCAGCAGTCTACTTCCTCTTCTTCGACTCCTGAGGACTAGCAGAAACTGTAGGCGTCCTAAGGGCTCTAGGTGTATTCCTATTCGTTCCTTAGGTAGAAACAACCGGTTGCGGTTAATTCATTGGAATAACTACTTTCATAAACACCGTCTCATACTTCTTAAAATCATCCGTCTCTCTAATCTCCGCGGCTAAGAGAGCATCCGGAATCAGCATCCCTCGAACTAAGACATTTCCCGTTGTATACACATTAACCAAAGGAACATCATCCTTGATGGAATGATAATCCTCTTCAAGCATTTTGGGAATATTGGGAAATTTCTTCATCAGATCAACAATAATCAACTTGATAAAACGAGGATACTGAATAGCTTCCTTTTTCTAAAACACATTATTTATAAAATCCCACAAAAGAAGAGCATCATAATAAAAATTGGTTCGGTTAACCACATCATGAAACAATTAAAGAATGTTGATCTTGGTTTGATCATGTCCAGATGTTCTTGTTGTTAAGCAGCGATTGAATACCTTGAACATAGTTTGGCATGGTTGCGCCCGATTCTTGGTAAAGAAAGCACTAACTTTATCGACAACACCTTGATAACCAACTCTGTTCATGAATGCTTTAATAGTGTGAATGTTGGCTGGTGTAACAAATGGAGTATCAGGAGTTTCTACTGGTAAATGAAGAGTGTCTCGGAACATATCCACAGTGAATGTAAATTGTTGAGTATCCAGCAAGAACTTGATTGTATCCTTAGTATTTGGTACCTTGCTCACCGTTCTCCAGAATTGTTGTAGGTACACAGCAGGGACATCAGCAGTAGCAGTTAGAGCATAACTGAGTGGATGATCAAGTAAAATCTGCCCAACTATCTTGCATTCAGAAGAGCAAAAAATACTCTGCAACACCGCATAATTGTTCTATCTCTCGATTGTTTTGTATTGTGGAACAAGTTGAGCTGCTGGAATCATGTGTTGAGCCATGTGAAATACTGTATGATGACATGAATGAATTAGGAAAATGATACAAAGTTTAAAATTTTCACATTTATAACATGTTTTGTCTCTTTCCACTATGTCTATTTTTTATGCTCTGGCATTTCTTTTTGAGCAAATTCTGGTCATTTTCTTTCTCATGTGCCAATTCTTGCTTTTTTGGGCACATGCCATATGCTTTATTCGAATTTTTCTTTTAAACTAATTTTGTATGCTCTAGCAATTCTTTTTCGAGCATACATTGATTTTCTTTTACGTGTATGGATTTTATCTCTCTTTCTGTTTGATTTTCCTCACCAAAAAGCATTTTGTGAAATGATACTCTTTAAAGAATAATGAAGAAATGCTTTGATTTAGAAAAAAACCAATTTGGCAAAAAAATTCAACTTGTGATAACCATTGATATCTAAAAAATCCAAAAGCATAACTTCATATTCTCAAAAACTTTTAGCAAAGAGTACGATTTACTTGACACAAAAATCCAGCTTTTGACTTTGAAATTGAGATAAAATTTTCCAAAACAAGTTGTTTTTCAAAGATTTCTTGAAAACAATGATTGCATAACCAATCTATTGAAACCTAAATGGGATGGTCACTAAGCCACTCACTCCTCATTCTGTTCAATGCAGAAAACGACCAAAACCGGACATGACTTAGACCATTTATCCATATATGTTCAAAAGATAGTCATAAATCATTCTTGAATGATTTTGAAACAATCTTTTTCAAAAACTTGAACTTTTCTTTTGATGATACATGAGAAACTTTATGATCACAAACAGTTGAAGCTCCACATTTGTATTCTTGCAGTATGTTTTTTTATACTTCTGAAATCGTTGATCACTTTTGATTGAAAATTTTTGTTAAACAAAACATGATCTTATATACGATATCTGGATGGTCAGTAGATTGCTCACTCTTCATCCTGTTAAATTCAGGAAACGGTCGTAACCGGACACAATCTTCACCATTTGATCCATTTATCAATATAAAATATGATTTGGAAAAAAAATTTATCATTTGATTTCGTAAGATGCCCCCTCTTTTTTTCAACATTGAAACCATTTTGAGATTTCGATAAAAAATTTATTCCATTTCATTTCCTTATACGAAACCCAAAATTTCAGCTCATTAAGCCTTACAAAACCCTTTTAGGCCTAAATATCATTTTACGAAACCCTAGATCTGACCGAAACCTATTTAATCAATTAAAACAACAATTAATAGCACAATAATGATAAATCGGACTCGATTCTTACGTTTTCTAGCACAAGAGTCCAACAAATCGATTTGGATCGAAGATTATTTAACACGAAAGCTCAAATAAGTGAGAGAGATTACGAAACATAATCTTTATTGATTTTACGAAAGTGATACAGTTTCGTACGTAACTGTGACTTTTATATCTCCGAAAATAACTTTCATACTTTGGCAAATTTAGTCCTTTAAGTTTCTTACGTAAGCTATTTAAACCCTATGAAAGACACTTTTGAACTTTGACAGTTTTAGCCTCTTGAGATTCTTACCTAAACTATTTAAACCCTACGAAAGCTACTTTCCAACATTGTCATTTTCAGTCCCTTGAGATACTTTCGTAAACAACAAACATCCATACGAAAGTTATTTTTGCATTTTTCTCCTTTTAATTTCAAAAGTTACTTTCGTATCCCTTTTTCTCCAAAATTTCATAACTCCCCTTTGAAGTTAGACCAGTTTTTCAATTAAGTTCCAATTTTGATTGGAAAAATTTCATAACCCCCCCTCAAACAATTGTCTACTTTTTGAAATCTCTTTTTCTTCTTGATAAAAAATTTGTTTCAAAAGAAGTTATTTTTGCTTTTGAGCACACAATTTTTATTTGATGACGGTTTGTCTTGAGAAAAAAAAATTTATAACTCCCCATCAATAAGATATCTAATTAAAGAACTTATTGAAAGAAAGTTAATTTTGCAGTTTTGGAAATTCTTTTGAGAAGATTTTGAAAAATATAAGAATTACATAACTCCCCCTTGAGAAGATTCTGATGGAGCATCTTTAGACTTAGAACCATTATCAGAAGTAGAAGGAATTGAAAAATATGTTTGTTCAGCAGGAAGTTCTTGTTAAGGAACAAATGTTTCATAAAGCCCATTCAACTTTTCATAATCAATTTAAACCATTTTGTGCCTCATTTTGTTTTGACTTTCTTCGGCATCCTCTAAAGTTTCTTCTGAATCAGTTGAATGAATTACCAACTTATTATTATGAATTAAATCACCATCATACATTTTAGGTTGTGCTGCAATGGCTTAAGACGCTCAGGATTTGTATAACCCAACCCAGCTTTAAGAAAAGGATCATAAACTTTTTTGGTTTCTTTCCAAGCATGTGAATCGTTTGAATTGACTGACCCATTTTATATACAATTCGATCATGAGAACTCAGTTTTTCTTCAAGATCAAGGATATCATCAAGATAGCGATCTTCTTGTTCTTTAAAAGCTTTCTTTTCTAACTTAGTTTCATGTTGAATTATTATATTTTCATTCTCAACTTTGAGAAAATCATTTTGAATTTTTTTCTTTTTCTTTCACAAGTCGGTCAATCGTGTCCTTATCATTCCTTAATTCACGTTCCAATTCATCACATGTTTCTTTATATGTTGAGTATTGAATTGTTTTTGACTCAAAGGTTTTGACCCGATCCTTAAACATCTCAAGTTCCCGTTGTAGCAAATCTTTTTGCTTTTTAAGCTCATTATTCAAACGTTTTTGGTTTTCAGCTTCGCGTTGAACATTGTATGCTAGCATTTGTATTTCACGATATTCGTCATGAGCAGTTGAATCATGTTCAGACATGCCACCATTATTTTCCACAAACGGATCATCAAATATGATATTAGAATCTATTTGATCATCATCCGTTGTTTGAATAATAGTTTGACGTTTCCCATGACTCACTTGTTCATGAACCTTAGACGAAGCATGTACCTGGCTAACAGCCTTTGCATCATAGGATGGTACATTCTCAGCAGTATCATCAGCTGGTTGGAGTCGAGCCATTAACATGACTGCTGCAGTTAACTCTTCCAAATCATCTCCATATGAAGTGTCAAGCATGAAATCATTCTCTTCATTGCTGAGGTTGCTTCCAGCTTCATCTTTCATAGCTAACAACATTTGTTCTCTGAAATACTTTGCATCACAAACTTTTGGTTTCTGACATTCATGAGCATAATGACCTTTCTCATTGCAATTGTAACACTGAACATTTGCTTTGCCTGGAGTAGACTTAGTTCATGGAACACGCTGAATAATCTGATTGCTTTCATCACCTGCATTTCCTGTATTAAACCCTTGAGTTTTGTTTCTCCCTGCATTCTTGTTAACATTTCCACCATAACCTGCATTCTTGGATTGTATATCAACTCGACCATCCTGAACCACAGCTTGATTCCTTGTGTTGGAGGAAATATGAAGATGATTGTTGGTGGGTGTAGAGAACTTTTGAGAGATTGCTCGAGCGAGTAACATCATAGCAGTTGTAAGTTTATCCTCTTGAGAATCGCCTTGTAACTCCCCTTGATATTCATCATCATAATCAACTACTGATGGAGGATGTGTGACATAGTATGGTTGTGGAGAATAGGAAGAGTTTGCATGAGAGTGTGATGAAGAAGCATTTGAATGAGCAATAAGAGCTAAAGGATCATGATTCTTGGCAGCTTTCTTTTCCCTTGATGTTAGAACATGTGGTTCAAATTGCACTAACGAATCATAAAACAAATCATAAGAGACTACAGATCCAGTTTGCTTATGTCGAACCATGGTAACATATTTGCTCCATTCTGGTTGCAAGCAATTGAGAAACTTTGTATTGATTGCCACCGGAATCAGACGAACATTATTATGATCCATGATGTTCACAAGTGTTGTCAACCTTTCATGCACAAAGTCTAAAGATTCCCCTTCTTTTGCTGCAAACTTATCAAACTTATCCATAAGGCATGAGTGTCTCACATGAGTAGTAATTTCAGATCCATGCATTAACATTTTGATCCGTTCCCACATTTCCTTAGTATTCTTACATGCATCCACTGAATTGTATATATCATTTGGTATTGCTTGAAGGAGATAATTCATGACCCTAACATCAGCAATGTATTGCTTCTTGTTACCCTCAGTCATTTTGGAAAACAGTTCAAGTATTGGTACAGTAGGATTTGTTGGATCAACAAACATGGGTCTTTGATAAGGGCCATTTTGTATCGAATTCTACATTCTCTCCTCGTCTTCAAGCTTGTTATCCAAAAAACTTCTGAATTGAGTTTCCCATGGAATATAATTCCCCTTTTCAAGCATTAGAGGTCTTTTATTAGCTCCTGAATCAACTAGGTTTGTTGATTGGAGTTAGTTGAAGTATTTGAAGTAGACATGTTGTATCAAATGATTACAAAGCAAACTTGGATCGTTTTGGAGATAAAGTATTATAATCGTGAAGTTAACGAGCAATAACAACCTTGTCTTGTCTTACACTTTTGAACTTTGTTACGAAAGCTCAGGTTCCAAATTAGAAGATACGAAACCTCTATAACTGTGTTAAGAAACCTTTAAAACAGTGTACGAAACCTCAAACTGTAATACAAAACCTCTTACGAAACCTTCAGTTATCAAAACTGTGTTACGAAACCATGAATTTACGAAACCAAAACCAAGCTTTTGATACGAAACCTCTAATTTACGAAACCACAAAGAGTACGAAAGCTTCCACAGTATATGAAACCCAACGGTTACTGAAAGCTCAAATATACGAAACCTCTTTTCGTAAATTCCAAATAAACTCTACTTTCGTACAATCACAAGAAATCCCTGACTTTCCTAAAATTCATAGCTACAAAACCTAAGAAAATTTACGTATTTGATCTTTAACAGTTTAAAACGATAAACTCAATGTTATCCCTTCAAATTAACGAGTTTCTATGTTACGAAAGCTAGATTTATCGTTATGAAAGTAATTCTATGTTACGAAAGCTAAGAAATGACTTAAGTATGACAGTTTATGAAAAATTTCTTCCTTATGAAAGCTTAAAATTGTCCTACAAAAGTAATCTTCCCGCCTAAAAACAGTTACCGAAACCTATCTTCTTGTTTACGAAAGCTAACAAATCCATTTTTTTGATCAATTTGAATTCAAAAACATGTAATTTCCACAAACGAGGTATTAATTCTACAATTTGATAGTTACGAAAGCTAATGTATTGCGGTTTAAGATCAAAAACACATCAAATCATAAAACTAAACCATACGAAAGCTACTGTTCATCCTTACGAAAGCTAGATCGATCGAATTTCTTGCAATTAGGCTCGATTTGATCACGAAAACCACACTAGATCTCTCCTGGCGATAGATACCACTCGTTACATGCTATGTTTGCTAAGTAGATATCATACGAAAGCTATAAGACTAAAGGAGAAGAGCTAGAGAGTATTTTCATCATTTTCTAAATTTTCATTTTAAAAGAGAAAAATAGAAATGGGAGGGAGAAGTGAGTGTTACAAAGACAAGACATGTATATATACTCCTCCAAGACGAGTATATATACTTATTACTAAACTATTTCTATTTTCCCTAAACTTAGTCAAACCTTGGTCAACTTTACTTAACTTTGACCAAGATAGACTTTATTAGATCATTTCAACTAATAAAACTATAAACTAAGCTAAGACTAATTCCTAATAATAATTAACACTTTTATCGTTCCTAACAAACCGATTCATCCAAATCAGTCTGACCAAAACCATTACAAAAACCCAAACTAAAGTGTGAACTTTGCTATTATACAAATCATTCCACAAATGATTTTTATAGAATTTTATAATGTATGAAATGCAACGAAGAGGATCACAGAACCTCTGATCACACTACACATGTTGCTTTACTAAAAACAATTGAAATTTACCAGGCTTAGCCTTATCAGTATGCATCTCCATCAAAACAAATCATTAAACCTAAGGCAAGGCCTTTCCCACCATGCACTCATTGTAGTTTCAATGACCATCGTCGTAATGATTGCTAAATGTATCTTGAATGTGAAATATGTGGAAGTTATTATCATGACACTTCATGACACAAACAAATCATTTATGTCAGGAGAGGAGTACTTGCTGAGTCCTCTTAGTCTAGTAACTCCTTAGTGGGTTTAAGCTGCAAAACATATGAAGTTTGTACACTAAATGTTTAATCATTCATAAACACTTTACTCCTTCAATAACAACTAATCCTTGAGTCAATCAGCTGGTTAGCATAGTTGATTAACTAAAAGTAATACTTTGGTTTACTTTGAGTTTTAGTGAGGAGATATTATACTTACATTGTCATTCAATCCTGGTTGTTATTCCATAAACTACCAGGTATAATTCTTCGAGAAATATCAAATAAGAGTTAAACGTTGAAAAGTTTTGTGTCTTTACTTTAAGTCTTTTATATTTTAACAAAACCTTTTCATTACATTACTATTAAGCATGGGCTAGGTTAAAGTTAACTTTCTAGTTAAGTTTGACCTAGTTAAACGGGAACAACAAGTGGTATCAAGAATGAGTGGATTAATCTCATAATTCAGATCTATTATGAAAGGCTACTAATAACATTTTAACAAAGTCAACAAATTAGTGTGTAAGAACTTCAAAAGATGCTACCAGTGTTGTTGCAACTTTTGAGGGGGAAATACACACTTATTTTTTTATTATAACACCAAACAGAACAAAAACCCTTCCTAATAACCAGTATAACAAAAAAACGAGAACAAAATATAATACACCCAAAACCTAAATCCTGATCTAAACAAAAACCCATCACACGAAAAATATTTACAAAAAAATCGGTACCATTAATCCCATATATCCCAAATCAACCACCATCAATCTTTGATCTCAATTGAAGCACCAGCCTCCAACCACATCCTCTCACTCGCCTTAGAGGAAACCTAGATTCGACGACACAAGAAACCAAACTAAGATAATCAAACAACCAAAACCCAATAAAAACACATATAAAAGCCACTACAAAAAAATTGTCCATACAAAAAAAACCATCACCACCAGTGTCATCTCCGCCACTACAACAACCGTCATGAAAACAACCTAAAAAACCCCTTCATCCAATACTGTACCAAATGTTCGAATTCTTATCTAATAACCTACTTATAAACACGAGTAAGCAGCGAAATATGATTATGTATGATGCAAATAATTAACATTGTTAGGTTTAAAAGTGTCAATTATTGATACTTAAGTGATTTTTTTATTTTATATAATGTTTAGACTTTATTTTATTTTAAAAATATTTATGTAATAAAGTTAAGTGAGATTAGTTAAAATATCTCACTTAACTAAGGTAGGAAGGGTAGTTTAGTAAATAAGTGAAAGTGTGCTTAACACACTATAAATACCCCTTCATTTAGGTGAAGGGGTAAGGCTTGACATTTTGTATTCTCTCCCTCCCTCATTTTTTTATAAAATTGAAAATTAATGAAAGTCTTGTCTTCCTCTCTTACTATCTCTATATTCTTAAACTGCATTAAGTGTGAGTCAATATTTCAATGACCTAACAAGTGGTATCATACGCCCTTAGAGATTTAAGAGTGATCTATTTGTGATTTTCGGTGTGATTCTTACCATGATGTGATCGAATTTCGAGGTGATGTGTAATTCGGTATCAAGTTTGAGCTTTGTGTTGATTTTAGTGTGATTTGTGATGAAGACGTGATCGATATCGGGTGCTACATTCATTTTTGATAGTAATTTCGATTGTATTGTCTTGATTATTGAGTTGTAATAGTTAGTTACTCCATTTTCGGTTCTATCGAATTTGGCTGTGATAGTGTTTGTTCATTTTCGGTATTCATTCCCATTGTATTCGTTTGATTATCGAGTTGTAATAGTTGAGTTCTTCATTTTTGGTTCTATCGAAATTGAAGTTACTAGAGTTTATCACTTTTGGTTTCATCGAATTTGATAACATAGGTGGTTTACACAAACTCAGTTGTATCGAATTTGTGTATTAGTGAGTATTACATTTTTGATAAAGATCTAAAACGCTTGGGGTAATTGATCTTAATCACATTATCTGTTTTATCTATTTTGTGTCTCATTTTCGATTAACAATTGGTAAAACTCATAATTTTGGTTGTAACAAATTTGTGTGGATTTTTTTTCGAAGTATACCTCAAACACATATAGTCCATCGAAGTTGCTCAATATATGGTTTTATCGTATTTTTGATTCATTTTCGTTGGATATTTTCAAAAAAATACAATTTCTTTTGATAATCACGAGTAGGTCTTGGTGTTTTTAGTGTTTATCGAAAATTAAAGTCATATAGAAAAGATTAGTGTTCACCGATATTAGATTAAGTGCTATCCGAGATCTTTTGTCTGAGATTTGTGTATCTGAGATTGGTGCTGACCGATATCGGACACCACAATGTGATTTTCATTAAAATTACCATTTTTGGTGATTATAATCGCTCCTCATTGAAATTACCATTTGTGACTTGTTACAAGATCATTTCGGTACTCTAACCGTTTTTTATCGAGATTGACAATTTCGGTGAAACTAGAATTTCAATACTTTGGAATTTCAGTAATTTCGGTAAATTTTGGAATTTTGGTTTTTTAGGTGTTATAATCCGTGGGCGAAGTATTTTCGATAGTGTATTCCATTGCATTGGAAATTTCGATACTCTACTCATTTTCAGTGAAATTAAAATTTTTGATTGGGAAGTAATTTCGATAGAACAACTTGATCAAGACAAAGCATAACGTGATTGTGGTAGAATTCACGAACATTGTTCTAGTTACAAAATGTTTTTTAGTTCATTCAAAGTCACAAGTAGAACTCTTTTTCGTCTACAAAGATCCATTTATTGATTCACATAAGATGTCGACTACGAGTGCACACCAACAGGCGCTTGCAGATGCAGGGTCTGAGACTCATCCTCCTATGCTTGAAAGAGGTAGTTACATACCATGGGCAAGCAGATTCAGACGTTATCTTAACCAAAAGAGGGAGACACGCAAGTTTCTTAATCATTCAATGGATGAAGGTCCATATAAGTTTAAAAAGATACAACCTGATCTAAATAAGGTAGAAAGTGATCAAACCAAAGATGATCTTATGGGTGATGATTTGAAGCAATACAAGGATGACATCGAAGCAATATGATCAAACTGAAGATGATCTAATGTTGGACATACTTCCATTCCACCATAAAATGTCAATCAAACTCAACTTACACAACCACCATTTCCTCATTTACTCATCAATCCACATGTTGCTAGTATGATTCATGCTTAAGCTCCGCCCTCACCTCAAGGTGACAACCAAACTCAACCTCCACCTCCTCCATCTCCAAGTAGAGAAATGCTCATTGATGACATTAATCAACTCCAAGATTTGTCAAACCTTCTAGCCATGCACCTTTCTCAACGCAAACTCCCTCATCACCCTATTCTCCAAACTTGCCTCACACCCTTAACTTAAACCAAGTTGGACAACATGTAGGCTAGCGTCCTTGTTGCATCTTTAACCAAAAACAATTCCTAACCTTGAGTAAAGATCTCAATTGGATTGAATTTCTTCTTACTCGTCCACAACCATCACTTCAAGTCCAACGATAGTACCTTCCAACAACCACCTTAGCTCCAAACTCTCCACCAACAACCAACTAAGCATATTATATGCTTACCTTTTCTTATTTTCAAATAAATGTCCAACCCACTCTTTTTGCAAGCAAGTTCAATGGTTTCCTATAGCAATCTAGGTAAATTAGGACCTTTGTAGTTTTTATTCATGTTGTATTATTATGCTTCAAGCATAATATTTAGGTTTGATAAGTGCATGTTAAATGGTTGTGTTTTATACATAATTTCTATGTTTAATAAATGATCTTTTGCTTAATTGCTTTTTTGAGTCTTTATATCTTGTATATTTGTGATGGATGGTTTGCACAAATATGTTTGATTATTTTTCCTTTTCCTATGCTATATGTTAGAAACATTGGTGTTGTTTTTCTAACATGTTTTTGTAGCAAAGTTACCATAGCTCGATTTCTTGGTGCCCTCAATCGAGGCTGAGTACACATCAAGGGGGAGCGTTTATTCCATCGACTTTATGCATATTTATCGACGAAGCCTTTTTGATTCTACTAAAAGGAGGAGAAATGGAGATAAAACTCACTAAATACTTGCTTAAAATTAATTTTACATTTAATGAGTTTAGATTTTGTAATCATCAAAAAGGGAGAGATTATTGATAGAAATAATACCTAAAAACATTATAAATACTTTTCAACCTCTCTACGTTTTGATAATCACAAAATGTAAAAACGCTCAATGTAAAATTAAATGTAAACAAGTAATTAGTAGTAAATTTTTATTTCAAAAATTTAATCACTTAAAGGTATGAATAAATAAATGGTCAATGCATTTTATGATTAAAGGAATTTTTATTCAACCTCATATTTTTTTATAAAATGTTACAAACACTTTTATAACTTTTACAAAACATTTTCTACATTTAAAAGAAATGTTTATTGAAAATCATTATTTTGAATTCAAATTATCTACCTAAAAACAACTAGAAATATTCCAGAAAACACCTCCCCTAGAAAAAATAAAAAAGGGAGCGTCTTGGCCTAGGCAGCTGATATGTGAGAAATCACATATCCTTTTTTATACCAAAAATGGCCTTAAAATGAACAAATTGTGCAAATTATGCTTGTATATAGCTTGTTTGATCATTTGTGATGTGTAGGTACGGATAATGCAAAAATACAAGAAAACGGACAAAACCGGGCAAATACGAACACGGGAACGGATAGAGTGCACAAGAGCCGGGAGTTTCTAGCAAAGGTCAACAAAGTCAACCCTTAGTCAACCCACAAAAAGATAAAACCTTTAAAATACCCAAATAACCCTTAATGTTAAAACCATTTTTATTAGAAGCCCTAAATGCTTAACACCGTTAGTCCTTTTAATATAAATGACTAACGATCGTTATCTCTTTTATAACCTAAAACCCTTTTAAATTTTACCCGAACCTAATTTCCTTTTTATAAATCCTAAGCCCAAGTCAACACCCCATTTACCTCAGTCAAACCAACAAACGTATAAAATTGGAAGGCGGGAAAAATAGTTTTACTGTTCACCATATTCCCCAATTCACCATCCTTATAAATTACCCCAATTAAGTGTAATTAACCCAATCCTTTCACTCATCCAACGTGGCAACGAAGATTCCAAGTACCAAGTACCATGTAAGCATAAAAAACGTCACCCTTTGATATTGATTGGACAGCTCTGACAAAAGAATTACATGCGGGACTCAAAAGAAACACACCTTGATGAGAAATCTACACTAAAATCAAGCCAAAAGAAGCACAAGGCCTCTGGCACAAGGAATGCCACGATGGCAATCCGTGTGATCACATTTTTGATCTAACGGCTAAGACAAGGGATCCAATAATTGGCAATGATTGAAAGGTCAAGATCAGAGCAAGCAGGAGCGTGTGTTAAAGACTAGAAGCTTCTCTCAGGCCTATAAATACAAGACCTCACTCACTCACAAAAGATCATCTAGCTTAATTTAGGAGTAGTGTAAAACTAGTTTTAGCTAATTGTAATTTTCTAGCTTATTATCATTTAAGTCTTTGTAATCTTCATTTAAAAGCCTTGTAATCTGTTTTCATTAATCAAATTTGTAGTTCACTTTTAAAAGTTGTGTTTGATTCTGTTTTATCTAATAAGCAATATGGTTTGATAAAGCTCAAAAAGCTCTTAATTCACCACTCAAGCTAGTATTCACTTAGTAAAGCTCTCAAAAGCTTAACTAAGCTTAATAAGACACAAATCCTCCCTTAAAAGTACCTCAACTTGTTATTGGAAGGGAAGTCAGTAACGGAAGGACTTCCAGGACCATACCAGCTTATCATTTGATAAGCTGAAGCTTGTTGATAGCTCAAAAGAGCATTTATAAGCCTTGTTTTGTGCAAAGGCAGTTGTAAGTCTTCTCTTTTCCTTTTTATAGCTTAAAAGTGCATTTTAGCTTATTCCTGTTTAATAATAGCTTATTTCTGTTTAGATTAGCTTATTTGATGATTAATATTGTTGTTAGATGCTCAATATGTTAGCTTGTTAGTTTAAGATCTTAGTTTGCACTTATTTGTCTTAAAACAGTTAAAAACCAAAAATAGTAGCATAATTCATTAGATTATTGTTCTGGCTTATTTGATAATTGAAAAATGTTCATTAGGTATATTTTAAGCTAAACAATATCTGGTATTTGAGATTTGTTCTTTAAATCTAAAATTTATAAGCTTAAAATGATTTTTAACAAGTTAAAGGGGTGTTTGGATGAAGGCAGTACTAACTAAAGTTAGTACTGTCCAAATCCTTTTGGTCCTTTAATTTGTCTTAAACCATCATTTTGCAGTTTATAAAGAAAGGAATTAAGAATTGAGTAAGTTTAATTCAGTTTTCATTATTTAGTAAGTAGAATTTTAGAGTCTGTTAGAATTAGCTTAATTTCTTAGGAATTATAAGCTCAAGTGGGTTCTAGTTCTAGTTATCACTAATTTTGCATTTAGATTGGTGTTTTAAAGTTGTAGAAACTAAATTCTTAGCCTGCATCAAGTTGTTTTGAGTTTGGTTATAAAATGTGTCAACTGCATCAGCAGTTAAAACAGACAAATGACCCTTTTTCAAGATCAATTATCAGCAGGTAAAAATAGTTTTTAGAATTTCAAATTTTAAACACAAGTAGATTTTAGGTCATATTCAATATGTTTTAGCTTATTTTGTTCTAAAAAGTTCATTTAGTAATCTGTTTTTAAGCTTTAAATTTGCAATTTGTCTTTTCATAATAAAAAGTGAACTCAGCATGAGCTGAGTAAATAAGCTGTTTTCAAATAGCTTTTTCTTTGACCATTTGTTTTTCAAAATAGTTTCTAAGACATGTTTTTAGTAGTTTTTTGGCCTAAGTTTAAGTAGGTGTAGGGCTTATAGCTATAAAGATCCATTTGCTTATTTGGAATTAAGCTCAAAAGTGCCCTTAAGGCTTGTTTGTTTCACAGTTATATCAAAGTGCTTATTTGTGATTTTTAGCTTATTGCCATAAATTTTTATTTAGTTTCTGTCTTAACTAGCTTATTAGGTTCATATTTAGTAGTTCATAGCTTATTTAGGTTAGGTTCTAGCTTATTTTAGCTTTTTATAGAAAAACCAAAAATATCAAAAATAGCCTAAGTAGCTTTTTCATTGTGCTTCTTCTTAGCTTAATTGGATTTCAAAATGCTTTTTGTTTATTGTTTTAAGAAGCTTATAAGCTGAGCTTTAAGTAGGAATAAGCTAGATTGCCATAAGGATCCATTTGCTAATATAAAAATAGGCTCAAAATTGTCTGTTTAGCTATTTGTTAACAATGATTGTGCAAAATCGCTTATTTGAAATCTTAGCTTATGGCTTATCCTTTTAGCTAATTTCTAGCTTAGATTAGCTTATTAGGATAGATTTAGGACAGTGATAGCTTATTTAGTGTTTTCTGTCTGAATTTTAAGCTGTTTACTAGCTTATTAGTGACTTTCAAAAAAGTTGTTTTCACAAAAATAGCTTATTTTTATCTGCTTTATAACTTTGCTTTTTTAGGTTTGAGCAAAAATAAAAAAAGGGGAAGGAGGGAAATTGTGAGTGAGCAAGGCTCGAACTCACAACCTCGACCTCCCTTAACCCTTTATAAGCCTCAACACACACACCCCTCACCAGCGTGCCCTTGGGACTTTTACGTCCTGAGTTGCACCATTTAACTTCTTAACATATTTTTGAGTTTTTATTTAGAATAAGCACTTCGAGTGCTTATTTCCTTTTTTCTGGCTTATTTTTTAGCTTATTCGTAGGACTTATTTTTCATACAATCTTTATAACTTCAGTAATTTTTGAGAATTTTCTTAGAATTTTTAGTCAAAGTTTAATATTTTTCGTGAATTAATTTAGTGAAAAACTTTAATAAATTATAAAAAACAAAAAAATAATCAAAAAAATAATTTTTTTTTATAAAATTTTCTTTTATCATATTCTAGGCTTAGGTTTGAAATTTACTTTCGTAGGGTTAATATTGTGAAAGTTCATTTTTTAAAGAACGGGATTTCATTCCCGTTCTTGTTTTCTTAGTTTTCAAACTTAAAGTACCCTTGTTTTAGAATTTCCTTAGCATTTTCTTTTTAAATAGTCATTTAGGAATAGAAAAAGTTTAGAAAATCATTTAGGGATTAATTTTAGTTCAATTGCTTATTTGTCGAGTTTTCTTAATCCCGTTAACGTTTTTCGTAGTTAGATTTAATTGTGCCTTTATTTGCTCACTATTAGGATTTTAGCAAACAATCATCTCCGAATCAATTCAAGTCATTGTCCAAATAACAAACGAGGTCTCAATTTCATAAGTCTTTGGGAAAACGACCCGGTAATCACTTACCGGTTAAACGTAGGATATTTTTCTGTAGATTTTACTTTAAATCTTTGTCCTCAAGGATTTTTAGTAAATTTCTTTATACTTTGATATTATTACGTATATATACTATTGAGTATCAAATTTTTGGCGTCGTTGCGGGGGATTTGTGATTAAGATTCCTTCGTTTGCATTTGTCGATCGTGGTTTGAAGTACCTTTCGTCTTTGAAAGTTACGCTTTTGAAAAAAATCAAAAACAAAAATAATTTTTTTTAAAAATATAAAAAGTAAAAAATATTTTTCTTTTCTTTTTAATATATGTAGAAGTTAAATAAATACAAAAATACAAAAATATTTGCTCTTTTGGATTTTTTGATTTTTATTTTGTTCTCTTAATTACTAAAATACACATCAATTTAATTCTTTTACTAGAGAATTTGTGAATATTCTATCAATAAGTTCCCAAACTTAAGATTCAAAAATTTACCGTCTTGTGTCACTTACGAAAAAGGCGCACCTCTTTTGTGAAATAAGCTATTAGGAGGGTTGTTCCACGGAACTACAACCCGAAGGGACAAACGTTTTTAAGGAGATTCGCTCCCACTACGTCCCCCGTTTGCAAATTTTACTTAAGGGAGTTACCCTAATTTGTTGATTATTCGGTAAACAAAAATATTTTCTTTTCTCATTACTTTTATCATTTTTGTTTGCTTAGTGCATGCGCACTAGAAATTCTAATTTTTCTAAAGAATTCAAACGTAACCATTCCGAGACGTCGAAATAGAGGACGTGCTCCAAACGTAGTCGAACCCGAGCTTCGTACTATCGTTGAAGTTGCACCAATGGCGGAACGAACAATGGAAGAGCTACTCCGTGCACCCACGAAAGGGTATGGAGAAGCTATCGTTTTACCAGAAATTAATGTGGATCATTTGAGATTAAAACGAATTTGTTACAATTGGTTCAAGCGAACCCATTTCACGGTTATGAGAGAGAAAATCCCCACGCTCATATTAATAGTTTCAAAAGGATTACCTCGACTTTACGATTTAGAGATGTACCGAACGATGTTATTAAGCTTATGATGTTTCCATACTCACCTGAGGGAGCCGCTAAAGTTTCGTACGAGAAAGAACCACCTAATTTGATCTTGGCTTGGGAGGATCTTGTAACCAAATTTGTGAATCAATTTTTCCCTCCTTCGAAAACCACTCACTTAAAGAATGAAATTTCTCGTTTTACAAAAGAATTCGAGGAGACTTTTAGTGAAGCATGGGAACGATTTAAGGTCATGCTTAAAACTTGTCCCCACCACGGATTTACAGAGTTAACTCAAGTTGATGTCTTCTATAACGGTTTAAACGAGAACGATCAAGACTCCTTAAATGTCCCGATGGGTGGAAATCTTTTGAGTAAGACGACTAGAGAAGCTTTGAATATAATTGAAAACAAATCAAAAGTTTGTTATTTACATAATAAATCGAATGTTTCTAGGATGAATACAACTTCTAGGGAAAGTGTTAGTAAAATGGATGAGAGAATTTATAAGCTGGCGGACCAACTTTCGACCTTAGTTGAGATTGTTTCTAAAAATATTGTCACTCCCGCTCCGGTTAAAGCGGTTGAGGAAATATGTGTTACTTGTAGTGGGCCTCATGCTTGGTACAATTGTCCTAATACCGATAACAATCAATCTAGTGTTTGTGCGGCAACGGTTACTTACAATCAAGTTAACCCTCCAAATCGTGTTAGCAACTAAATGGCACCACCCGGTTTTGCTTCGGTGCAAAACAATAATCAAAATAGGTATAATAATAATCAAGGTCAAGGGAATAATTTTAATCGGGGAAACAATTTTCATGGAAATCAAGGTTTTCATGTTCAAAATAATCATGCTCCAAAATTTCAAAATTAAGGATTTCAAAACCAGCCTTTTCAAGTTCCTAATAATCAAGTTCAACAAGAGTTTTCAAATGAGTTTTCAAGTTACAAGAGAACTAATGATAAAATGATGAGAAACATGCAAAATCAAATCAATTCGTTAAAATGAGAATTTAAGAATGAAATTCAAAACACGATGAAGACTCAACAAGCCGTCTTGATGAATCAACAAAATGTCTTTCAAACTAACTTGCAAAATATGTTAAGTGGATTCTTTCAAAACCAAGCCTCAACTTCGGGTACTCTTCCGAGTAATACCATTCCAAACCCAAAGGGTGAGATGAAAGCTATCACTACTCGAAGTAGTGTTGCTTACGAGGGACCCTCGATTCCTACTAATCCTTCTCCTAAAAAGGTAGTGGAACGAGCAACCGAGGAGATAACGGATAAGGAGCAAAATAATTTCCAAGGAAGTACCGCTCACATCCTACCTTCGGTTAACCCCATTCTGATTCTGGAACCCGATGTTCCAAAGACTTTACCTAAGCCAAATATTCCATATCCTTCACGACGTAATGATCAAAAGTCCCGTGACAAAGCTTCGAATTAAATGGAAAAGATTTTTCAAATCTTTCAAGATTTGCACTTTGACATTAGCTTCAGGGATGCTTTACTTTTGATGCCAAGATTTTCTCATACGATTAAGAGTTTGCTCATGAATAAGGAAAAATTGCTTGAATTAGCTAAAATACCGTTGAACGAGAATTGCTCGGCGATGCTCCTCAAAAAGCTTCCCAAAAAGCTTGGAGATCCCGTCAAGTTTCTTATTCCATGTGATTTCCTGGGAATGGATGTATGTCACGCCTTGGCCGATCTCAGCGCGAGCATAAATCTTATGCCCCTTTCCATTTGGAAAAAGCTTTCTTTACCCGAACTTACACCAACTTGGATGACTTTAGAATTAGCGGGTTGATCCATTACTCATCCTAAAGGACTCGCCGAAGATGTTTTTTGTCAAAGTTGGGAGTTTTCACTTTCCTACCGATTTTGTTGTTGTTGATTTTGAAGCCGATCCTCGAGTTCCTCTCATACTTAGGAGATCCTTTTTGAGGATCGGCCGTGCTTTAATTGATGTGTACGGAGCTTATTTTAAGGGACGGGGATGAACGATTAATTTTTCATGTTGATAAGCATCCTCAAAAGCATGCAAACGAGTCGATTAAAATGAATAATTCCATTGATGTTTCATGCAAGGATAGTTTTGGAGAAGTTTTAAGATTGAAAAAAACAAATCATTTCTTGAGTGGCAGTACCACTTCGCTTTCTGATTCTAGTCCTAGTCTCACATCTTTTGAGACTAGTGATTCTCTTCTTGAGGAGTTTGCCGATGAACTCGCTCTTCTTGACCCATTTCCACCAGGAAATGAGGATGTTGATGTTGAAGCCGAACTTAGAAAAATTGAATTGTTGCTTAACCGTGATCCGTCAATAAATTTTTCACCTATGATTACGATTGATCCTAATCACGAGAAGTTTACCGATGAATTTGCTCCAACTTGTTTACCTCTACCGGGAGATGACGAATCATTTCTTAAGGAGGATGTTGAAGAAGAAAATTTTCAAGTTTATGCAAACCCTCTTTTTGAATATGATGATAATTACAAATCCAGTAACATTAATCTTCTTTTTAAAGGGATGTTAGAGGATATCGAGAGCAAGGACTCTAATGTTTCTAATTTTGATGAGCCAGTGTTTCAACCCAGGAGGCGATAATGATGAGATCGATGCTTTTCTAGCTATCGAAATTTCTACGTATATTGAGGAAGGATATTATGACTCAGAGGGAGACATATTCTATCTTGAGAAATTGCTTATTGATGACACCACCCATAATCTCTTTCCCAAGGTGTTATTCGATCATGAACCACAATGCTTCAAGGATGAATCCGAATTTGATACTTTGAAAAATATGGTTAAAATTTTTGATCCCGGGATCTGGGAGAAAACATTTTCTCCATCATGTGTGAGATTATCATCTAAGGACCACCATTATCTTCTCTTCACAATTGTTGTCCAAATCCTTTTTACTTATCATGTGAACTTTCTTTTCTCCTTCGGGAGGGAAGACACCATTTTTGACCCCGGCATCTTCGCTTTTCATTTTTCTTCTCAAGAGCCAGTGGCAGTTAAATGTTCAATGGAATTTTGTTTTTCCACTTGTTTCATCTCCATGGACGAATGAATTCGGGGATCGAGTCAAGCTATGTGACTCGGTTACCAAAAACAAAGCGCTTCGTGGGAGGCACCACATGCTTATCCATTTTTCTTCTTTCTTATTTCTATTGTGATGTGAGGAGGCTTGTACTCTTCCGATTCTTGTTGTTTGTACTTGTGATTTTTTGTAGGATTGACCCAAAAATTTTAAAGACTCTCGTGTTTGGTGTTTTGTCCCGGTCAACTCGAGCTTCCTAACCTTTGCTTGCAATTAGTTTGGGGAAATCCGATATCCTAAATTATTATCGACTAACATTTATCTTCTAGCATACTTGATAAACGGCTTAAGATTTTTGTGATACTTTCTCCATGCTTGGATTATGCATTCGACTTTTTGAGTTCTAGTATGGGGTTTTAAGCCTTAGGCTAGGAAACATTGAGGACAATGTTTAGTTTTAGTATGTGGTAGTATATCTTCGATATGATCTTACCTATCTTTACCCATTGTTCTCACGTACCCCGTTTTCCCACAAAAAAAATTAAAATTTTTAAGTATTAATATCTAGTTATTGTTCATATATATATAAAAAAAAGTTAGTAGAAATATAAAAAAAAATTGTTGACACGAATGTAGGTTTTCCGTTGGTGAGAATGTAAAGTAAATTTTGACCCGACCGGTTTTATATCTTAGCTTTCTCTTTAACTTTAAATATATTGATTTTGCTAATCTTTTATACAAGGAGCTATAAAACGCAAGTCTAGCTTAAAAAAGTCAAGACTTTGCAAATTCCCATAATTGATTTTAAATATGCGAAGTTTGATTTATTAGGCTAAGTATTCACGAGTTTCTTTATTAGAAATTTTAAATTGTGAAGAACAAGAGATGATAGAGTAGAGTATAAGTTTTGATGCTAAACATAGAATAGTTGGATTTCTTTAAGGCTCATAAGTGTTAATTGTGGCTTTTTCTCCCATTAGCTTGTTTCACCTTTATATATAATTGTTTAATAAATAGAGTTGTGCGGTTTTTTGGTTAATAATTAGTTAATAGAAGTTTTCTTTAGTTCCTTTGTGATTAAGATGAGTACACATCAGGAATACTTAATTTGGCATACTATATGTATCACATTAATAAATATTTTGCTTATTCCTTAAAGAGCCTTAGGGTATATGGGATAAGTAGAATTCAATAATAATCCAAGACTGATAAAAGTTTGCTGCATCTTGCCGGCTCACAACCGATGTTACAGCCTTCTAAAAGGTCGAGGAAGTTACCGAGGTCGAAATATGTTTGCTACATCTTGTCGGAGGCGTGGCCGATGTTGTAGCCTTCTAAAGGACTGAGGTTTAATAATGTTGCTTAATTTTTTGTCTTATTTTGTACCTTAAAGAGCCTAAGGGTATATGGTGCAAATAAGATTGGTCCATTCATGTCTTAAAGAGCCTTAGGGTATATGACATGAATGGTGCCTTGCTTAAGTAGCCTAATAAAAGCCAAATTTTGGTTGCCTCGATGTGGACTTTAATCTTGATGACATTTGATCTTTTGAAAAGGGCTAGGAGCTAATTATTGCGTTCTTAACCGTTACGCTTTATTTTTGGAATTAATAAGTATCGAAATAAAAGTCTTAAAGAGCCTTCGGGTATATGACTTAAGTAAAATCTTGAGATACAAAAGTAGGATTTGCGGGAGGAAAAGTAAGTACACAATTAGTATTTATGAGTAGTGTTAGTGTCATGACTTGTAATTGACAATGATCTTGTTTTTAAGCTTAGTATGGAAAAGTGAAAGTTGGGGACGATGAATTTATTTTGCTTGTTCCATAGAAATAAAATCTCGAGATACAAAATTAGGAATAAGGGAGGAAAAGTAAGTACACAATTAGCTTTTATGAGTAGTGTTAGCATCATAACTTGTATTTTGCAATGATCTTGTTTTTAAGCTTGGCTTGGAGATGTGAAAGTTGGGGACGATGAATTTATCCATTTGGACACTTTTTGTGCTTTTTGTTACGTGATCCTAAAAGTTATCAATGAATAATGAAAGAAATACATTATGTCACACATGAATAAGTTGTAAGTTGTAAATTATGAAAATCATAAAAATGAAAAAAAAGTTTTGAAAAACAGAAAAAGGGGTGTTTTAAAACTTGTGACTTCTTAACTCTCCCCACAAAAGACTTTGCTACTTTTCAAAGGATTAGTTTGGGGAAGTTTTGAGGTATTTGGTTTTAAAGCATATAATATTACGTGAGGACACGACAATCACTTAGTTTGGGGAATTTTGATATGTGAGAAATCACATATCCTTTTTATACCAAAAATGGCCCTAAAATGAACAAATTGTGCAAATTATGCTTGTATATTGCTTGTTTTGTCATTTGTGATGTGTAGGTACGGATAATGCAAAAATCACAAGAAAACGGTCAAAACCGGACAAACACGAACACGAGACGGATAAAGTGCACAAGAGCCGGGAGTTTCTAGCAGAGGTCAACAAAGTCAATCTTGGTCAACCATTGGTCAACCCATAAAAAGACAAAACCCTCAAAATACCCAAATAACCCTTAATGTTAAATCAAATTTCACCAAAACGCTATAATCACTTAACACGTTAGTCTTTTTATTATGGAAGCTAACGGTCGTTATCCCTTAATTATAAAACCTTTTTACCTTTACCAAGCCTAAAAATTTCACCGGCCTAATCTCTTTTTATAAATCCCGAGCCTAAGTCAAACAACCCTATTCCCCGAGTCAAACACTAAAACAAATAAAATTGGAGGCGGGAAAAATAGTTTTACTGTTTACCCGTCTTCCCCAATTCACTATCCTCATAATTACCCCATTTAAATACAATTAACCCACTTCTAGAAGCTCGTCCAGCGTTGCCATCAAGATACTAAGTACTATGCTCCAGCTCATCAAACCAAAATGTCACCAATGATTGTGATTGGTCAAGGAGTGACACGCGGGGCTCAAAAGAAACACATCTAGAAATGGGAAATTACAATAAAGGAAGGCCAAAAGAAGAACAAGAGCTCCAAAGAGTTAGGATTGCCAGCTTGGCAATCCGTGTGCTTACATTCTCATCCAAGGGCTAAGAAAGGGCATCCAATGATTGCAAGGAATAAAGGGCCAAGATTAGAGTTCAAGAGGAGCGTGTGCAGAGGTCTAGATCCTTTTCTTCAGGCATATAAATACAAGACCTCTCTCACTCACAAAGGATATCTAGCTTAATTTAGGAGTAGTGTAAAAATAGTTTTAGCTTATTATAATTTTCTAGTTTATAGTCAATTAAGTCTTTGTAATCTTCGTTTAAAAGCATTGTAATTCATATTTCATTAATAAAGTTTGAAGTTACTTATAATCTTATGTTGGATTTAGTTTACTTTAAAAGCAAAATGGTTTAATAAGCTCTCAACTGTTCTTTTAAGCTCTTAATAAGCTGTTATTTACACTACCTAAGCTAGCAACATTCTCATTAAAGCTCTTAAAGCTTAATGAGCTTATTTACACTTAATTCCACCCTATAAATCACCTCAGCTTATTAAGGAAGGGAAGCCAGTAATGGAAGGGCTTCCAAGACCATACCAGCTTATCATTTGATAAGCTGGAGCTTGTTGATAGCTCAAAAGAGCATTTATAAGCCTTGTTTTGTGCAAAGGCAGTTGTAAGTCCTCTCTTTACATTTTGTAGCTTAAAATTGCATTTTAGCTTATTACTATTTAATAATAGCTTATTTCTGTTTAGATTAGCTTATTTGATGATTAATATAGTTGTTAGATGCTCAATATGTTTGCTTGTTAGTTTAAGATCTTAGTTTGCACTTATTTGTCTTAAAACAGTTAAAAACCAAAAATATTAGCATAGCTTAGTTGCTTATTGTTTCTGCTTATTTGCTTATTGATAATTGTTCATCATGTCTGTTTTAAGCTAATTACTATCTGGTATTTCTATTTTGAGCTAAATTTCTAAGTTTCATAATCATAAATATGGTTTCGAATATTATAAAGGGGTGTTTGGCATTAGACAACACTAACTTTAGTTAGTGCTGTCAAAGGCTATTAAGTCCTTTATTTTGACCTCAAAACTATTATAGAGGTTTATGAGGTTAGGATTTGAAGTTTTGAATATAGTATATCATGTTAGATATTTGGTTTAGCTCTAGTGGTTAAGTTCTGTTAGCACAGATCAAGTAGCATAATCATTTTAAGCTCAATAGGTTTCTAGTTGTTTTCATTGCATGATTTGTTCTCTTATTAGTGTTTTAAAGACGTAGAGTCCAAGCCTTAAGCCTGCAATTGTTGAATTTGGATTTGGTTCATATTTTGTGCAAACTACAGCAGATAAGGAACATAGACAAACAACACTTTTCAATCTTAAATTTCAGAGGGTAGAAATAGTTAATTGGATTTGATTTTCAGAACAAAAGTAGATCTTAGGTCATATTCAATATGTTTTAGCTTATTTTGATTTAAAAAGTTCATTTAGTAATCTGTTTTTAAGCTTAAAATTAACAATTTGTCTTTTGAAAAACCAAAAGTAAAATCAGTTCCTACTGAGTTAATAAGCAGTTTTCCATTAGCTTTTTCTTTGATCAATTGGATTTCAAAATGCTTTTCAACTAATGTTTTAAGTAGTATTATAGGTCCTCTTTTTAGTGTAATAAGCCAAAAGTCTATAAGGATCTGTTTGCTTATAGAAAATTAAGCTTAAAGTTGCCTTAAGGACTGTTTGGTTAATAGTTTTTGATAAAGTGCTTATTTGAGAATTTTTAGCTTATAGCTTGTAGATTTAGCTTAATTCCTGTTAAATCTAGCTTATTAGATTAATTTTCAGTAGAGCATAGCTTTTTTCATTTCCATTTTTAGCTTATTTTGATTTTTCTTAAAAATCTAAAAACATCAAAAATAGCATAAGTAGCTTTTTCATTGTGCTTTTTCAATGCTTAATTGGATTTCAAAACGATTTTTGTTTGTTATTTCAAGTAGCTTATAAGCTGAGCTTTAAGTAGGTATAAGCTAGATTGTCATAAGATTCCTCTAGCTAGCTTAAAAATAAGCTCAAAGTTGTCTCATTGTCTGTTTCAAGCTCAGTTGTGTCCCAAGTGCTTTTTCAGCTTATTGTCTTTTGATTTGCTTATTTCTTGTTTAAACTAGCTTATTAGGTTAGAAGTTAGTTAATAGTAGCTTATTTGATTTTGTTTCTAGCTTATCTTAGTTTTCTAGCTTATTTAGTTGTGTTAAAAGTTAAAAAAGATGGTTAAGAGTATTCTGTCTGATTTTTAAGCTGTTTCCTAGCTTATTAGTGATTTAGAAAAAAGTTGATTTCACAAAAATAGCTTATTTTTATATGCTTTATATCTTTGCTTTTTAGCTGTTTTGCAAAAAAAAAGGGAAACCAAGGAAGTCAAGGGTGAGCAAGGCTCGAACCCCTGACCTCAACTTCGTTTCAACCTTTTATAAGTCTTAACACACACACCACTCACCAACGTGCCCTTGGGACTTTTACGTCTCAAGGTGCATTATTTATTCCTATATCAACTTTTTGAGTTCTTTTTTCTCATAAGCACTTCGAGTGCTTTTAAGCTTTTTCCCGGCTTATTTAGTTTAGCACTTTAGGAATTTTCATTTTTCCTGCATTCTACTTATCATAAGCTACTTTTAGAAATTTTTTAGGATTTTTAGCTTAAAGTTTTATATTTTTTGTGAATTAATTTTGTTAAAAACTTAAAAAAAATCATAAAAAATAAAAAAATAATCAAAAAAAAATAATTTTATTTTTTATAAAATTTTCTTTTATCATATTCTAGGTTTAGGTTGAAATTTACTTTCGTAGGGTTAATATTTTGGAAGTTCATTTTTTAAAGAATGGGATTTCATTCCCGTTCTTGTTTTCTTCGTTTCGTTTTAGAATTTGCTTAGCATTTTCTTTTAAATAGTCATTTAGGATTAGAAAAAAGTTTAGAAAAGCATTTAGGGTTTAATTTTAGTTCAATTGCTTATTTGTCGCGTTTTCTTTATCCCGTTAACGTTTTTCGTAGTTAGCTTTAATTGTGCTTTTATTTGCTCTCTATTAGGATTTTAGAAAACAATCATCTTCGAACCAGTTCAAGTCATTGTCCAAATAACAAACGAGGTCTCAATTTCAATAAATCTTTTGGGAAAACAGACCCCTGAATCACTTCCGGCTTTCGAAGGTTATTTTGTGTTGATTTTACTTTAATTCTTTGTCAAGGTTTTTTTAGTAAAATCTTTTTATACTTTGAAATTATTAGTGTATAATAAAAACTATAATCAATAACATGACTATCGGAAGTCAGCCGGAGAGAGATAATGTTCCATTCTTTTTCACGAAAGCATCACTTGGCATGCCTCGGTTAGGAAGTTAGAAATCTTCGGTCGGCAAGTTCAAGTATCATTCGGGTCTTGGTCAAATCCGGGAGATTTAGCTTTTCCCATACGGAAAGAGGCATTAGGTTGATGCTTGCACCGAGATCGGCCAAGGCTAAGCATTCATCCATCTTCGGAAAATCACACGGTATAAGAAATCTACCGGGGTCTCCAAGTTTTTCAGGAAACTTTTTGAGGATAACCGCCAAGCAATTCTCATTCACCGGTGTCTTGATTAAGTCAATTATCTTATCTTTGTTATTAAGAAGCTTCCTAAACATTGGTGCAAATTTGGGCATGTGTAGGAGAGCATCCGCGAAGCTTAGCTCGAAGTGGAGATTCCTAAACATTTCCATAAATTTCAAAGCTAAAAGATCGTCTTTTTCACGGAGCTTCTCCTTGTTAATCCTTGAAGGATAAGGTATGGTCGGTTTAGTCTTTGGAGCAACAACGGGCTCATCATTTTGGGTTTGGACCTCCGGAGGTTGGATGTTTTCGGTGCTTGGTTGCACCGTATCCTTTGTCACCTCGGGTTCGTGTTCCACCACCTTAGGAAGAGAAGAAGGCGGAGGTGGAACTTGAGGCCCATCATAAGAAACACCACTTCGGGTAGTGATTGCTTTCAAGTCACTTCTCGGGTTAGCAACGGTGTTGCTAGGAAGAGAACCCGAGCCCGAAGTAGAGGCGGTATTGGTATTCATGAATTTGGTAAGCATGTCCGTTAAATTGGTCATTTGGTTTTGCATATTTTTCATAACCGCATCATTAGCTTTGATGTAGATTTGAAAGTCATCCTTTGACACACCTTGTGTTTGAGGAGCCGGAGCTTGGTAAGCCGGAGCTTGGTAAGCCGGGGGTTGATAAATTGGACTTTGGTTGTAATTATTTCCCCGGTTTTGATTGTAACGGTTTTGATTATTTCTTTGATTGTTTTGATTGTTTTGAACGGGAGGAAAACCGGGAGGTCGAATTTGATTTGCAATCATCGGGGGACGGTAACCGGTATTTCCTTGGTTGTAGTTAACCGCGGCGGCTTGTGAAACGTATTCTTGAATATTGTCACGATAAACGTTGCCATCGGTGGCGGGACAATTACGGTAAGAATGAGCACCACCGCAAGTTACACTCTGCCTAAGTTGCAGATCCCTAATACAATACTAATACTTCTAACTAATGCTTTTTGCTGTGTTTGGTTTTCGTGTGTCTCTGTGTGTCGTTCTAATGCCTTCCTAGAGATCCTTTTATAAACATAAGGATAACTCTAGTAGGTGTACAGTCCTTGTATGACACAAATACTAATTAATACTAATCACTAATTTAACTGTTACATGATAACTACTACTGTAACCGTTAATCTTTCAAAGTTCCTTTAACAACGGCAGTACGTTGACTTTTCCATACTAAGAAGGCAGTACTTTGATCTTCAACTTAGCAGTACTTTGACCTTCTTCTTAGCAGTACGTTGACCTTTTGACTTGTATTTCCCAACAATCCTCCCCTAACTTGAATTCTACTTGCTTGACTTCAAGTTTCTTGATGGTTGGACATCTTTCTTCAGCATCAATAATAGTCTTTTAAAATAATCGTAATGCCAGTATCTTGTATACAATTGTTTGAGTATCTTAGAAATGAAACTCTCATATTGAACAGACAACACTTCTTCAAAAAGTATTTGTTTGCATCAAGCAGATTGTTCTTCCATCCAGACTGCAGGTCTTATCAGAACTAAATGGTTTTTATGAGCCTTTTACCAACTAGCCATTCACTTCTTGGGCTAGTCAGTTCTTTGGTACCTAGAAAAGGTAATAATCCATGGTGAACTGAAAACCACTTCAACACTCAGAACATGAATCATAGTGTGTTGAATACTATATGACTTTAGGTAAGTCATTACAACCATAAACGGATTTGATAAGTCTTTACCTGTAGCCGTTTGCTCAGGACTAGCCAACTCTCAGTAATAAAACATTGGTGAGTTGAGGACCATATAGTTTTGAGCAAACTATTAAAGCTATCAACGGATTTGAGTTCTCTTTACCAAAAGCCGTTTGCTTTGGAGTAGCCAATACTTCAGTGCAATACCATGGTGTATTGATCACCATACAATTTTTGGTAAATTGGCAACCATTAACAGATTTGAGATGTCTTTACCAAAACTGTTTGATTTGGACTAGTCAATTCTTATGTTTGTAAGACATGGTGAATTGATTACCATTTGCTGTGTGGTGGTTAACCAACACTCAATCCCTTAAAACAATTTTATCTTCAAACATTTTTGCTTTAAACCTTGTTGCATACTCAAAACTTCAATTTATTTCAAAAAAAACAACTTTTTAACTAGCAGTACTTTGTTGAAAGTACTGTTTGTTTTAAACTAGCAGTACTTTGAATAAGGTACTGCTTGTTCACAGTTAAATCTTTTTATCAAAATAAGATATATATAAAGAGAATTTTGATAAATCATACCAGTTGTTTAAGAATCATCACCATCTTCAGTTGTCCATAGAATAAACAAATGTATCAAAGTGATAGCAATGTCACTCTCTTCTTCAACTTCCATGCCATGATCTAGCATCCTGATCATTAGCTCTCTTGATAGAGGATATCTTCTTTCTGTGAGCATATGAATCATCGTACCATCCTCTAACTCCAATGTATGCACTCCCGAAGATTCATTAAGTCTCCATCTCACAATCTCCCAATCTTCTTGATTCTTCCAAAAGTCATCATTGCTTGTTGCAGACGTCTCCCAAATGGTTGTTAAGGGTTTTTATTGGGGGGGGGCATAGGCGACCCCCCCCGGGGGGGGGGGTGGGCGGGGGGGGGGGGGGGTTGCGGGGGGGGGGGGGGGGGGGGGGGGGGTGGGGGGGGGGGGGGGGATACCCAAAAGTATCAATCCTAACCCGGTTGGTGGAATATGCTTATATAATCTTGTTCAAACCAGTATATGATGATGTAGATCATGTCTATCACCAAAATGTGCAGTATCTCCCATAAAGTGTCGAAAGCTCTAAAATGAGTATTCGCTCTATAAATCATGAGATACTCTCCATCGGGTGAGTCAATGACCTTGAAGTCTGTAATCATCGAGATTGCTTCTAGTGACTCTCTATCTTGTGCCTTTCTAAAGTCTTCAATCCTAAGTGTTTATACAGCCTCGTCAATCGTCTCTGTCCTCAATTTGGCTTCTTTGATGGCTGTTCTTCTGTGACTGGTACTGTTTTCCTTCCTTAAGAAGTCTCTTTGCATTTTTTTTTTTTTTTTTTTCTCTCTCTTGTAACATCTGCATTTCCTTTTCCCTGAGTCCATTGGAATAAAATCTTGAATGAAATCTTTGATGGATCTTGACTTTGTCATACAGTCCTTACATTTGTGGTTTACTTTTAATTTTTGCAAGTTCTTGTATCCTTGACCGTTTAAGAAACTCATCATTTGATTCTTTTCTTGTATAAGAGATGTAGGTTTCTTCAGTATAGTCTTTGGTTTCTTCACAGCTTCTAACCCTTTTTCTCTCCTCTTCTGCATCCCATTCTGCTTGAATCTTTTTAGCAATTCTCCTCATCATTTTTGTCTCCAAAGCTCTGATGTTGTTGAAGGTTAACCTTTCTTCTTTTTGGGTTCTTCAACCAATATCCCTTTGCCTTTTTCTTTTGGATCAGTACTTTGAGTCGGCTGTTGAGGTTGAGATTGCATGGGACCAGGAATGCTTAAGCCTCTTGGTCTATTGAGAATGATATCAGCAAGAAGTTCATCATCTTTGAACTGTTCTTTAGGCTCTTCTTCTTGAGTTTGATGAATTTGACTTGAAGGACCTGCTTCATCTTCAAAATTTAAAGTCCTTGGAGTAACAGCACTTTGTCTAGCAGTACTTTGAAACTCTTCCAAATCCAACTCTTCAGTGTCCCCACTTTTTACATTAGAAGCATCCTTTTCTTCTTCAATATTGACCTGTTCTGTTTCATCACTCTTTCTTTCTAATGCTTCTGTTTCATCACTTTTTCTTTCAAAGTCAGGAGTAACAGTAGCATCAAAACCTTCATCATCTTGATCATGATGCTCTTCAGACAAATTACCTTCATCATTATTCCTCCCCAGTTTGACTGAAGACACCTTCTTCCTTTGCTTCTTTCTTCGTCTCTTTTGCTTCTTAAGGTTCTGACTTTCTACCCAAAAAGCATGATGTTTGACCACTGGCTCGACCACTTTTGACAGTTTCTTGAGTTTGGCCTTGAGCTTGCGAATCTGTTTGGCTTGAGAAAGGGTTTGCTTCTTGAGTCGCCTAACTTCCCTGTTTAAAGCATATAGATCCAAAAGTCCCTCATCTCCTCCAGATGTTTGAGACACACTGTGGGGAGTATAATCTTTGGGAGGATTTTGGAATATTATCGCAAACCACCCACCCCCACCCCCCCCCCCTCCCCCCCCCCTCCCCCTCCTTGAGTATCAGCAGTACATTGGAAGTACTGCAGTACCTTGTATCTTCAGCTGTACCTTGTAATTTACAGCAGTATCTGTGGTTTAGCAGTACATGGAAGGAAGTAGTACCTTGAGATTACTATCTTGAGAGCACTTTGAGCAGGGGTTCTGTGGCATCCTTGGAGAACTTGCAGCCCTAGAATGGAGAACTAGTAATATGTGTTCCTCTGCTTGCTAAAGCTATTTACGACCTCATAACATAGGAGGAGTCAAAGGTGTAAAACCGAATGAGGAATTTAGGGACTATGCTTTCTCATAGTAGGTAAAGACCTTAGAGGGCAGAGTAACGGATGGTATAAATTTTGAGGTCTGGTTACACTCCTCTAATTGTGGTTCAAAATATAGTTGAATGAATCTAGGATACATGAGAAAAGGTTTTTACCATTTTGAAATATGTCCTAGCATTCCATTCCATTATCATCAAAAGAGAAGTTGAAACTTTTTTTTTGGGTTGGTTGCTAATCTACCCAAGGTGGCTTTGTTAGTCCCAAATTGTTCCATGATATACTATTAGGACTTTGACAGTGGAAGTTACATGAACTAATACTTCCACTGAGGGCTAAACAAGGTTTAGAAACTATGTAAGCTGTTTTTTGCCCATATTTACCCTCGTAGCCTATGTCTTGAGCGAGTCCCAAATAACTTGTTTTTGGAAAACATCAACACTCATCAGCATCGTCGACAATAGTAGATCTTCCCTAAATGGTTTCCTCGGAAATCAAACCATTTTAACAGCTACATTGCACGAATGTGAGGCACCGAATTGATTATCTTTAGTGAAGCAGTAGCACTTAATTGTTGTAGCCACGGAACATGAGTTCTGGATCAACTAACAAGAGTAGTTAATTGCAACAATCAGTGAGATATAAGGTTTTGATATAATATCAGGTCATTGTGGCGCAGTCTTCCTCCACAAAAGCAATCATATTTTGCTTGTTACAGGTGCGATATATCTGGCCTTTTGGATATGAAATTTGAAGTGCATCAGAGGTTGGATTTACAAAAATTTGTGAATAAAAAGAAAATGAAGTGAAGAGGAAAAATGCAATTCAGTTGAGCATTTATAGGTTGCGATGGGTAACAAAGAAAGTTACCGTTGTAAATACGTCTTTATCTCAAAAACGCGCGTTTGACCGTTGACCGAACGTTAGAACAGTACTTAGTTGTCTAAGCAGTACTTTCTAAGACGAGCAGTACTTTGGCTAAGCAGTACTTTCAACCTAAAAAGCTTTATAACTCAAATTTGTCAATCACAACCCTGCACTTTAGCAAAATATCTCTTCAAATGCTTCAAAAACTGTGAACTCTCAAATCTTATCCTCCTTTAAGCATAACCATTATTGCTGCCAAAGATTCAATCATAACCAGAAACAAGTACTTTCTGATTTACCAGTACTTTACATTGTAGTCCTCCCCTCAACTTAGCAATGGGTTCATCATACATATAGTTTACCAACAAAAAGTTATATTCTTGCCAAGTCAAAGCCTTTTGGTGAGTAATTCTGCTACATTGTAATCAGTATGTACCTTTGAACCTCATTAATGCTCGCATTTGTCTTCATAACAATCTCGAATGAAGTGATGTCGAATCTGAATATGCTTAGTCTTTGAGTGAAGAACAGGATTCTTCACAATGCATATGGTACTCTCATTGTCTATATAGATTTCAGTGTTCATGAAGTTAAATCCATAATCGAGCAGTTGATTTTGCATCCAAAGTACCTGAGCACAACAACTTCCAGCATGATGTCTAAGCATGATGTCTTGATGGTTCCTTTTCCTGAGATTCTTCCTCCTTTAGAGTCATTTCCAAAAGCCACATAACCACCCTTGAACTCTTTAAAATCAGACAGCTTGTCCTTGTCTCCTGTCATACTTCCAGAGCATCCACTGTCAATTATAGCATAATCTTTGAGATCTTCTTCTGGATTACCTGTACTACAAGTTAATGTATTAGACTCTTTTAGGGACCCAAGTCATAACTGACTTGGATACCCCTAATGGAGTTACATACTCAAATTGCTTGAGTGTGTAAGATCCATTATCCCTATTCACAGAATCTAGATAAGCTCCTTTTGGTCTCCATGTTTGAGTTATCATGGCACTCCCTTTGACACTTACAATTTTTGGAAGTGCTGTTTGTGATCCAACAGTACTTGCTTTCTTAACCCAGATAGATTTAATGATTTTCTTGGGTCTTTGAGGTCTGTGAGGAGTCCTTGTGGTAGAAGACCTTGATGATGGTGAAAAACTTGAGGTTCTAGGTCTTATATTATCCAACCGTGGATAATAAGGTCTACCAGTACTTTGTGAAAGTACTGCTCGGGGTACTCTTGATCTAGCAGTACCTCTATAAAACACATTAGCAGTACTTTTTGAAGGTACTGTTTGTGTCGTTTTTGGTCTGGCAGTACTTTTCAACCCTTCCCTTGTAAGTACTGCCGATGGGATAAAAGACCTCCTTTGGTGAGGGTACCTAGAGTTTCCTGAGAAGTTACTATGGTTTCAACCCTTTGGATGTTGTTCACAAACTGGTCTTGTGTCCCTTGAACCTTGTGTTCACTTTAGGTCTATTGAGTTTGGGTTTGTTATGGTTTCATTTCATGTAGTTGCAGGTCCCCGCGATTAGGTGTTTGGACTGTAACATTAAAATAACATAATTTACCCCTTTGTGCCAAGACCCGTTTTCCTAGATCTTTGACCAACACTGGTTTGACTGCTAGGTGACTTGTTTTCGAAAGATGTTTCACTATTTTCTGAGTTCAAAATAGTTTTCTTTTGAATATCTGAAGAGTTTAAAACAGTCTCTGCATCATCACTATCAACCCAATCTTCAATTATGACTTTATTTCTATCAATTTCTGGTTGACTAGACTTTGTATTCTCTTGATATGGACCTGTTCCCTAATGCTGTTCATCTAATCCCTGTATAAGAGACTTTGCATGGTGGTATGATAGTACCTGTAGGTGGAGGTACTGAATGGAATCCTTTTGTCTTTTGAAAATTTGAATACGAAAATTCAGTCGAATTTGTATTCCCAGATGAATTGTCACTTTCCATACCACTACTAGACTCAACCCCAAATCCTATACATGATTTATCAGACAAATATCTTTGTTTGTTTAGGACTTCATTTTGAAGTACAGAAGCATTTGACATTTTTCAAGTTTTAACACTTGAAATCATCTCTTTCTTTTAAAGGCTTATTAGTTCACTTTGTTTTTTCTTCTAGTTTTCTAGTTTCAAATCTCTTATCTTTAAGTCATATTCCATTTGTTCATACTTATCACCCCATGCATATTCATTCTTTTCATGTGTTTTAAGCATGACCTCTAATGACTCTAAGCTCATTTGATATCCTAGAATTTCAGTCCTAGCTCTTTGAAAATTATCTCTTTCAGTTTGATAGCTTTCAAGCAACTTTTTATAAGACTTACTACATTTGGAACAGTAAGGTACCTCTGAGTTTGTAGCCATCAAAGCTAGAGATACTGGTGCATCATCAGCTTTGTTGCTCCAGTCAAAATCATCAAGTCCATCTTGTCCAAAGTGCATGTGCTCTGCATCAAACTCTATGCTCCAATCATCTTGTTCAACTCCAGTCAGTGCCATCATAGCATATGTCACTGGTTCAGCATCAAATTCCTTGGTCCAATCAATATCTTCATTGTTGTCTGTTGCCACCAAGGCTTTTGAGTTTGAATCTTCAATAGCCACAATCCTCTTTTCATTACGACCATTTGCTCTGCTTTCCTGGTATTTAGCAAATCTACACTCTCTAGCAAAATGACCTAACTTTTGACAATTAAAGCATTCAATTTTTGACTTATCAAAAGTAATCCCATTCTTTGGCTTGAGGTCAATGGATCTTCCTGTCTTCCTCATAAACTTCCTTATCCTTGCTGTTATCATAGCCACTTGCCATCGAATGTCAATTTCTTCCATAGCATCTTCATCAATTTGCAGCAGGTCTTCATCATCATGAGTTGTGGGCATAGATGCTTGTTGAGCAAAGAAGGAACATATGATTTCATCTGAGTAAGAAGCACAGTTGGGAGCAGTTGGCACCTTGCTCGAGATAGCTTGAGTATATCCTTTTGGGATATGTGCTGGTTCAGCAGTACTTTGTTTCAAAGTACTGCCCTTGACTTCTGTGGACAGAAAAGCAATGTTTTGAGAGTTTGAATTTGAAACACCCTTCAATTCATGCTCATACACCTTTAAGTTGTTGTAGAGGTCATCAAAGTCTAATTCGTCTAATCCAGGTTGTCCACGAATCATTGTAGCAACAACATGCCACACAGAAGGTAGACTTCTTAGAAACTTCAAATTTGCATCTTCAATGGACACCGTAGCATCATGTAATTCAAGCATGCTAAGAATATGCTGAAACCTTTCATATGCTGAATCTAGTTCTTCCCTAGATCCAATGGTAAATGTCTCAAATTGTTGTTTCAACAGATTCTTTTGCATCTTCTTTGATGCTTCGTTTCCTCCAAATCTTGCTTTTATGGCTTTCCATAAAGATCTTGCATCTACAGCATCATGAAAACTGAGAAGATGTCTATCAGGTATGGCAGAAAGCAATATATTAAGGGCTTTCTCATTGTTTCTTCTTGCGTTTGCAGCAAGTGAAGTTTTTGGTGCAGACACTGAGGGAGATGCAGGATCAGTTGTGGTTTGGTTTCCATTAGTGATTATGTCCCATAGTATGTGATCAGTGATAGCGATATACTGTCGCATCTTCATGGACCATAGGTCATATTCACCTTTCTTGATTATAGGGATTCTAAGTGCAGTAACGGACGAGGTGGGAGGGATAGGTTCTGTTTCAGACATCTTTTATGAGTTTAGAAAGATTTCGATTGATTAAAAGTTCTTCTAGATCAGAGTCTCTTCACAAGCTCTGATACCACTTGTAGGATCGATATTCCTTAATGAAACACTGATATACTGTCAACTATGCGGAATCTAGTTGGCAGTACTTAAGAAGAACACACAATAGTTTCTCAAACGATTTCTATTATAAACCTTTTGAATCTGCCTAAATTGCAGATCCCTAATACAATACTAATAATTCTTAACTCGTGTTTTTCTATATCTCTTAATATCTTCCTAGAGATCCTTTTATAAACATAAGGATAACCTCTAGTAGATGTACAGTCCTTGTATGACATAAACACTAATCAATACTAATCATTAAACTAACTGTTACAAGATAATTACTAACATAACCATTTAAATGATAATCCTTTAAGATTCCTTTATCCACGGCAGTACTTCGATCTTTGACTGGCAGTACCTTGACTTTCTACTTAGCAGTACTTTGACCTTTTGCTTAGCAGTACGTTGACCCAATTGACTTGTTTTTCCCAACAATCCCTCCCCAAACTTGAATTCTATCTTGCTTTGACTTCAAGTTTCTTGGGAAAAAAAATTTAACAGTTGGACTTCTTTGTTCAGAACAGTCGTCTTGTCATTTAAGCAGTACTTGCCTTCCAATCTTTTAACAGCTCATCCTTTGAGCACGTACTTGTACACAATCTGTTTGAATATCTAGAAATGAAACCTCTTATCTTGAACATAAACATATTCTTTCAAAAAGAATCATTGTCTTTTTGCATTCAAACAATTGTATCTTCTCATCAACATAAATTGATTGTTATGAGCCTTTACCAAGCCATATCACTCTTGGCTAGTCAGTTCTTGGTAACCATCTAAAGGTAATAAGCCATGGTGAACTGAAAACCCATCAACACTCAAACATGAATCATAGTGAGTTGAATACTATAAGAACTTTTGGTAAGTCACTATAAACCATAAACGGATTTGATTAGTCTTTACCTGTAGCCGTTTGCTCAGGACTAGTTAACTCTCAGTAATAAAACATGGTGAGTTGAGGACCATATTAGTTTTGAACAAACTAAAAAAAGCTATCAACTGTATTTTTGAGTTCTCATTACCCAAAAAGACCTTTGCCTTTGGATAGCCAATAATTACGAGTAATACGCATGGTGTATTGATCACCATACAAATTTTGGTAAATTGTCAACCTCAACAGATCAGGAGAGGTCTTTAACTCCAAACTGTTTGATTTGGACTAGTCAATTCTTTATGCTTTGTAAGACATGGTATATTGATTTTCATTTGTTTGTGGACTGTTAACCAACACTCAATCCCTTAAAACAGTTTGATATTCAAATATCTGTGCCTTAAATCTTTTTGCACACTCAAATCGTCACCACATTTCAAAAACAACTTTTAACTAGCAGTACCTTCATCAAGGTACTGTTTGTTTTACACTAGCGGTACTTTAAACAAAGTACTGCTTTGTTCACAGTTAAGACTGTTTATCAAAGTAAGATATATATATAAAGAAAATTTTGATAAATCATACCAGTTGTTTAAGAATTGTCACCATCTTCAGTTGTCCACAAGATGAATAGATGTATCAAAGTAATGGCGGTCTCAGTCTCATCTTCAACTTCCATGCCATGATCTAGCATCCTTATCATCAACTCTCTTGATAGAGGATATCTTCTTTCAGTACCACCCTTCTTTCAGCCTCTGAGAACATCGTGCCATACTTCTACTCTAGTGTATGCAACTCCTGAAGATTCCATGAAACCTCCATCTTATGATTTCCCATTCTTCCTTGATCCTTATCCCAGAAGTCCTCATAACTTGTTTCAACAGCCGTCTCCCAAATAATGTTCGATCACCTAGAAGTATCAAACCTAATCCGGTTGGAGTGAATGTTGCTCTATAAGAGTCATCAACAACTCGATATAAGTGATATAAATCGCGTATATCTAAGCATAATGCATATCGTCCCAAAAGTATCAAATGCCTAAAGTGATTATTTTTCTTCTGTGAATGATGAATAAACTCCATCAGGTGACAATCAATAACTTTGGAGAGCGTCTGTAATCAATGGAGAATTCCTCTCTAGTGACTCTCTATCTTGTGCATTCTTTTCAAAGTATAACAACCACTAAGATAGTATCTAAGTTCATCAATTGTTTTGTATCTCAACTTAGGCTTCTTATATGACTGTTCTTCAATAAAAAGAAATTATAGCTTTCCTTTCCTTGAGAGTCTTTTTTTTGCTTCTCTTTCCTTCAACATCTCTCTTTCTTTTCTCTGAATCCATTGGAATAAATCTTTGAAGGAGTCCGTTAATAGATGCCTTGAACTTTGTTCATACAACTCTTTCATCTGTGGATACTTAAGTTTTTGCAAATTTTTGTATCCTTGACCTTTTAAGAAATGCATCATCTGATTCCTTTCTTGAGCAAGAGAAGTAGGTTTTACCCTCAAAGTGGTCTTTGGCTTTGCTTTCTTTAATTCTTCAAACCTTTTTCTTTCTTCTTCTGCATCCCATTCAGCTTGAGTCTTTCGTGCAACTTCCTCATCATTCATAGTTTCCAAGGCTCTGATTTGTTGAAGAGTCATTTTCTTCTTTTTAGGTTCTTCAACCAGTATCCCTTTGCCTTTATCTTTAGGGTCAGTACCTTGAGTATCAGTACCTTGAGTTGGCTGTTGAGGTTGAGATTGTATGGGACCAGGAATGCTCAAACCTCTTGGTCTAGAAATGGCAGCAAGAACTTCATCAACTTTAAGTTGTTCTTCAGACTCCATAACTTGAGTTGGACGAGGTGGACTTGAAGGACCTGCTTCATCTTCAAAATTCAGGGTCCTTGGAGTAATAGTACTCTGTCTAGCAGTACTTTGAGTTGTCTCCAAATCTAATTCTTCTGTATCTCCACTCTTTACATTAGAAGCCTCTTCTTTCTCAATATTGATTTCCTCAGTCTCATCACTTTTTCTTTCCAAATCACCAGCACCTTTATCAACATCTTTATCAACAAAATCAAAGAAAGGTTCTGCTGTGAAATCATCTTGACCATAGTGCTCTATCAGACAAAGGTTCCCTTCTTCTTTTTCCTCCCCAATTGACTGAAGACACTTTCTTCGATTGCTTCTATTAGCTTCTTTCCTCCTTTTCTTTTGCTCTTAGGCCTGCAACCCAAAAAGTAATGATGCTTTTACCACTGGTTGTACGAATTTGGAAAACAGTTTCATGAGCTTGTGCTTTGAGCTTGATATTTTGTTTATGCTTGAGAACGAGTTTGCTTCTTTTTCACCTAACGTCCCGTTTAAAGCATAATATCTAAAAGACCTCATCTCCTCACAATGTTTGAGACGCATCTTTGGGAGTATAATCATTGGGAGATTTAGGAATAGAAGCAGCATCGTGAGGTTCAGCCGTACCTTGGAAGTCAGCAGTCCTTTGTATTTCAGCAGTCCCTTGAGAGGTAGCAGTACCTTGTAAGGTATCAGTACCTTGTACCGAAGCAGTACGTTAGAATGAGCATCACGTGAGTTGGACTGCCTGAGCATGGCCCTTGCAGACCTTGCTAGCCCTAGAATGAGGACTAGTACATGTTCTTCCTCCGCTGCCAATGTTGTTAGCAACTTCTAACATAGATGGGATTAAAGGTGTAATCCACATGATGAACTAGTTACTATGCTTCCTCAATGAAGGTTAAAAACCCTTAGAAGGAAGTGAAACGGTATGTTATAAAGGTCCTGAGGTCTGTTCTTCCCCACTAACTGCTTGTTCAAAAATAATTAGAACGAACCTAGGATACATAAGGAAAGGTGTACATTTGAAAATATGTCCTAGCATTCCATTCAGTATCATCAAAGAAAATGTTGAACTTTTTGATTCTTGCTAATCCACTAGGGCATAGGGCGATGATTAGGTACCAAATTGCTCCCATGAGGACT
Organism: Tanacetum coccineum; assembly: GCA_026074375.1. NCBI lineage: Eukaryota > Viridiplantae > Streptophyta > Magnoliopsida > Asterales > Asteraceae > Tanacetum > Tanacetum coccineum. Next base: position 42,378 of record BQNB010014640.1, read on the forward strand.
CTAAGGACAAAGGCAAAAAGTAATACATGGATCAAAGTACTGTCCACACAGTGGTCTAATAAAGGTTTAGAGAAAGTGAGTTGTGCAAAGTACCCTCGTACCGAATATCTCTGAGCGTGTCCCAAATAACTTGTATTAAAGGAAAGCAATCAAACCCCAATTTCATCATCAAAGAGTAGGTCATCTCGAATGGTTTCTTCAGAAATCAAAATCTCTTGCCACTACCTTTGGCCCGGATGTGCGGTACTTCATGTGATCACAGTTGAGAGAAGCGGTCGCCAAAAATTGTTGAAGCCTAAGGACCGATGAATCAGATCAACCAACAAAGATAGATGATAGGAGCAGAGCCATTAGAAAAGTCCATGATTTGATAAAAATCAGCATTTTGTGCCGTCTTTTCCACACACGCAATCATGTTTAGGCTTGTTACAAAGTACGAATATATGCCATTTTGAAAAGACTTGGGTGTGCTGGAGTTGGAATTGAAAAAAATTAAGATGAAAGTAAGTAAATGAGAGAAAAATTCAATTTAGTATGAGTATTTATAGGTTGCGACCGGCTAACTAAGAGGTTATGCCTGATGTATATACTTTTTTAACGCAAAAACGTACATTGACCGATGACGCGAACGTTACAGACAGTACTTTTTGTCTAAGCATTACTCTTCTAATGCAAGCAGGATTTGAGTAGGCTAAGCAGTACTTTCAAAAAAAAAATAAAATGTTCCAACTCCAAATATGTTGCAACGACAACCCTCAATCCTTGCAAACTATCTCTTCAAATCATCAAACCTCTTAACAATCATTCATATCCTCCCCTTAATTGTAGCTAGAGTGCTTCCAAAAATCCAATCTAACCAAACCAGTACTTTACTTGATCATCAGTACTTTTTAATTAAATATGTGATGCCTCCCCTCAAAATAGCTATGGTTCAACATCCAATTGTTACCGTAACCAAAAAGGTTAAATCTTGCCAGAGTCAAAAGCCTTTGGTGAGTAAATCTGCTACATTGTCAGCAGTAAGAACTTGGACCACAATAATGAGCCTTTCTCATAACCAATCTCAAATGAGTGATGTCGAAATCTGAATATGCTTGGTCTTTCGCGTGAAAAACATGATTCTTCACAATGCAAATGGTGCTCTCAGATTGCTATATGGATTTCAGTGTTCATAAGAAGTTAAATCCATAATCAAGTAGTTGATTTTGCATCCACAGGACCTGAGCACAACAACTTGCAGCGGCAACATATTCTGCCTCAGTAGAAGATATAGCCAACGATTGTATGTTTTCTTATTTCATTGCCAAGAAACTAATCTTCTTCCAATATAAAGACATCCACTTGAAGTTATCTTCTATCATGGTTTGTGCCCCAGCATAGTCACTATCGGAAAAAGCTTCTAAGTGAAAAGGAGAGTCCTTAGGATACCATAAACCCAGTTTAGGTTGATGTTTAAGGTACCTAAAGATCCTTTTGACAGCATGTAGATGAGTTACCTTTGGAGTGACCTAAAATCTTGCACACAGGCAAACAGCAAACATTATGTCTGGTCTTGAAGCGTTAAGTACAAGAGACTTGACCCAATCATAGACCTGTAAAGATATACAATCAACATCTTCACCTTCTTCTTCATTTCCTAGAGACTTATGAGCCTCAATGGGGGGTGGGAAGCTGGCTTAATGGTTCCTAAAGTCAAACTTGTTTGATAATAACTGTCACAATATTTTCTTGACTTGAAAATACCACATTGAGTGCTTGACTTGAAGGCCCCAAAAATAAAGTGAGTTCATCCCAAGGAACTCATCTTGGAATTCCTTTTTTGCAAAGATCTTCAAAATCCTTCACCATAGAAGACTTGGTAAGATCCAAAGATGATATCATCAACCAAACATTTACCACATGATATCTCTTCTATCCTTCTTTAAAAACAGTGAGTTTTATCATAGCCCCTCCTCCCTATATCCATGATTCCAAAAGAAAAAGTTGAAAGTCTTTCATACCATCTCTTGGTCTTGAATATGCAGACCATTTAAAAAGTGCCTTTGACAACTCTGTAGACCTTAGTTTTGGATGAGCAGGATCTTCAAAAACCTGGAGGCTGTATGACATACACTTCCCGTATTGTGGGTCTTCTGTATGAAAGTTGCCCATATAAAAACGCACTTTTTGACATCCATCAGATAGACAGTAAAGCCCATGAAAGATGCAAATTGCCAAAGAAGATTCGAATTGCTTCATTTCTAGCAACGTGTGCAAACCCATCATCATAATCAACACCTTCCTTCTTGTCGGTTACCCGCTTGTGCAACTAGGCTTGCCTCTTGTTTTCGATAAAAGAGCCCCCCGTTTCATGTATCTATCTGTTTCAAAAAACCCATATTATTTCCAACACGCCTCTTGCCTTCTAGTAGATCACATAATATCCATAACCTCTTGTAGCTTTAATTTAAGTAATATTCTTTCTTGCAAAATCGGCATCAACCCAACTTTCATCTGCTAAGCTTGAGAGACCTTGTCTTTTCTTCTTTGGGTTCCTCTTGAATAAGAAACAAGCAAACAGGCAGGTTTGCTTATCTTTGTGGGTTAGTTCATTTGTATGTATATCAAAGACAGCAATGCTTGATGTTGGTTTGAAGTACTGTCATGAACTTCTTCTTGTTTGAACCCACCCCGTCAGTAATTTTGGCCTATGAATTTATTTTGAGGAATGAATCTTATGAATTCTAAGCATGGTAGTAAGGGAACATCAATGGTAGGATCCATTTGGTTGTAGTCAACGCTACTCCGCCCTACCTCAGCATCAAAAGAGTTGTAGAGAAATACACCATCTTTTGGAGTAATCATCATCAGAATCAGAGGTATATGCCAGTACTTTGAGGAGTGATAAGCATACATAGAGTGAAAAGTACTATTGACATGTTCATTTATTTCCCTTTGCAACTAGAATTCTCCCTCTTTTCCCTTCAAAAGCAACCCTTTGATCATCATTATGAGCTTTGGCAAGAGATTCTTGATGCATCAAATTCATAAGCTCATCATGTAAAGCTTGTTCTTCAGAGGACAATGGAACTTCCTTTTCATCTGTAACGTTCCTCGTGTGATGTACAGGCTTAGCTGTATGAACAAAGAATTGCTGGTCATCTAAATCTCTCAACAATCATCACAAGATTACCTTTGTTCTTTTGAATCAGCATAGTTTTCTTTCCTTGAACAGAATGTAATTCTTGATGGAGTTAGAAAGTCCAAGATCAAACATCCAATCAGGACCTTTTCCATTATATACTCCTGATTCTCAAGAAAGTTTACATGAAACAGTCCTTTAACCTTTCCTTGTGACCCTGTTTTTATAGACTCGAAAACCCTTTGCTGTTAAGTAAGTGTCCCAATAGAAAGCCTTCTTCTGACCTTGCCATCAAACTTACCCAATATGATCTAAATTATTAAGTATAGTCCAGAGGACATCCACAAGGTCTCATAAACTGATGTTAGGAGATCTTCCCATCAAAATTTCATAGGGATTCTTCATTTGAGGTTTATCACCAAAACTCATAAGCACATAGCATCTGTAATGACTGCATTAGCCCAAAAAATTGAATAGGTAAAAGAGAGTCTGCTAACATGGTCTAGCGCTTCAAAGAGAGTCCTATTCTATCTTTTCTGCAACACCATTTTGCTGAGGAGTGCCTTGCAATGCTAAATTCTCGTCTTGATTCCTTTCTTTGTGCACAAAAACACAATCAATAGATTTTGATTCTTGAACTCTGTTTCATTGTCACACCTGAATTGTCTTCACTTATGTCTTAGAGCTGTTTACTAAACCCACAATCAAATTCATGATCATATCATATGTTTTTCACATCCTTGTAGGCCAAGAAAACATCACAACTGAATTTGCAGCAGTCTTCAGTGACCAAACAAGCATACTTTTTCTTGTTTATTACTCTCCTACTGAAACAGGTCCAAAACAAATCCCAATATGGAGCAATTCAAAGAGGTTCTCTGACAGTTCTTTCTTCAATCTTCTTACAAGAAGCCCTGTGATTGTTTACCCTTTCTTCAGCCAAACATGAATGATCAACTTGAATTGATCTTGAAGAAACCCCTAACCAGATTGCCTTTAACCAACATGTTGATATTCTTAAGTTGACATGCCTCAGTCATACCTGTGCCATATGACAGCTGTCATCCGTCTGTGCCTTTTGGCAACCAAACAATGATTCCACCAGAAGGAATAATGTTCCTTTAGATCCAGCTGTAGAACATCATCTGTTCTAGAGCTCTAAAATACAGATCTTCATCAACAAACTTGAACTTTGGAGATAAAATAAGACACCCTTTATCTGTAAGAGAACATTGTGGCTTCTTATCACAGATTTTGAGAAACAGATAAGAATTAAACTTTAAGCTCTATCCTCTTAGCTAACTTTCTCAAAAATCTAAGCATAATGGTCTTAAATGGTTTCCTTTTCCTGAGATTCTTCCACCTTTAGAGTCATTTCCAAAAGCCCACATAACCACCTTGTAAAGTTCTATAAAATCAGACACCTTTGTCCTTAGTCTCCTGTCATAACTCCAGACAACACTTGTCAATAATAGCATAATCCTTAGATCCTTCTCTGGATTGCCCTTACAAACGAGTGAAAGAATTAACTCTTTTAGGGACCCAAGCATAACTGACATTGGATAACCCCCTAATTGGAGTTACATACTCAAAATTGCTTGAGTGTGGTAAAGACCCATTATTCCTATACACAGAATCTAAATATTCCCTTTCGGTTGTCCTCCATGTTTGTTTTGAATTCATCATTGCACTCTTTTTGACACTTTTCATTTTTGTGGAAGTAATGCTTGTGATCCCAACAGTACTTCCTTTCTTAACACCAGATAGATTTCACAAATTCTTGGGTCCTTTGTTGGTCCTGAAAGGAGTTCTGTGGTAGAGAACCTTAAGGAGTGTGAATAGCTTGAGGATTCTAGGTCTTCTATTATCCATCCTATTATTTGGGATAAAAGGTAAGGACCATCATACATCGTGAAAGTAGCTTCTTGTGGTACCTAGCAACTCAGCATACCTTGATAAATCACATTAGCCAGTACTTTTTTTAGGAACTGGTTTTTTGTCATAATTTGTCTAGCAGTACTTTTCAAAACCCATCCCGTTTGTAAGTACTGGTTGATGGAGTAAAAGATCTCCATTTGTGAGGGTACCTAATTTTTCTTGAGAAATTACTATGGGTTTTAGTCTTTGGTGTTGTTCCAAACTTGTTCTGTTTTTTATTTTGCGTTGAGTAATGTGGAAGTGCCATGAACCCTGTGATTCCCCTTATTTATGATTTTGGGTTTGTTTGAAGGTTCTTTCATGTAATAAGCAATCCTTTAATTAGTGATTAGGACTGTAACATACAAAACATAATTTACCCCCGTTGGTCCCAAGACTCCCTTTTACTAGATCCTTTAACCAACACATGTTTTGACTTGCTAGTGACCTTTTTCAAAAGATTTTTCACTATCTCAGAGTTAAAATAGTTCCTTTTACTTTCAGAAACATCAGTCTCTTCAACATCACCTATCAACCCAATCTTCAATTTTAGACTTTATTTCTATCAACTTCATCTGGTTGACTTGATTTGTGTTCTCTTGATTAACAACTTATTCCTAATGCATTTCATCTATCCCATGTTAAAGGAGAACATATGCCCTAGGTGGAATAATTGGACTCTATAGGTTGAAGGAACTGCTTTGTAGGCCTTTTCTCTTAAAGTTTTCATACGCAGAATCAGTTCAAAGTTTCACATGCCCCGGTGATGAAATGTTACTTATCCATACTATTGACTAGACTCAATCCCAAACCCCCGATACATGACTTAATCAACACAAATCTTTGTTTGTTTAGGACTTTGTTTGAAGTAACAGAAGCATTTGACCATTTTTCTCAGTTTTACTTGAAACATCACGTTCTTTTAAAAGGCTTATCTAATTCCTTTTGTTTTTCTTCTAGTTTCAAATCTCTTTATATTTAAGGTCATATTCCATTTGTTCATACTAATCACACCCCATGCATAGTCATTCATTTTCATGTGTTAAGCATGACCTCTTAATGACTCTAAGCTCATTTGATATCCTAGAATTTCAGTCCTACGCTCTTTGAAAATTATCTCTTTCTCTTTTTGATAATTTGTCCAAGTAACATTTTTATAAGACTATACTAATTTGGAACAGTAAGGTACCTCCTGAGTTTGTATCCATTAAAGCTAGAGATACTGGTGTATCATCAATATTTATTGGCGCCGTCAAAATCACCAAGTCCATCTTGGTCCCAAAGTGTGCACATGTTCATCTGCAATCAAAACTCCATGACTCCAATCATCTTGTTTCAACTTCAGTCAGGTGCCGACATAGCATATGTCACAGCTTCAGCATCAACATTCCTTGGTCCAATCAATGCTCCATAGTTGTCTTTGCCCACTAAAGGCTTTTGAATTTCAATAGCCACAGTCTTCTTTTCCCCTGACGACCAAGATGCTCTTTTTCTAGATCTTAACAAACCGACACTCACTAGCAAAATGACCCAACTTTTGGACAATTAAAACATTAATCTTTGATTTGTCAAAAGTGAATCCCATTCATTGGCTTGAGATCAATTGGTCTTCCTGTTCTATCCTCATAAACTTTCCTTAATTTTTCCCTTGCAGTTATCATAGCCACGCTCCACATAATGTCAATTTCTTCCTTCCATACATCTTCATTCAATTTGTAGCAGGTCTTCATGTCATCATGAGTTTGTAGGCATGATGCTTGTTTAGAAAGAAGTAACATATGATTTTCATCTGAGTGAGAATGCAAGTTAGGAGCAGTGGGAACCTTGCTTGAGTGCAGCTTCGTTATATCCTTTTGGGATATTTGTTTGTTCAGCAGTACTTTGTTTCAAAGTACTAAGCCCTTTATGACTTCTGTGGACAGAAAAGGCAATGTTTGGGTGACTTGAATTTGAGACACCCATCAATTCATGTTCATACACCTTAAGTTGTTGTAGAGATCATCAAAATCTAACTCATCCAATCCAGGTTGTCCTCGAATCATAGTAGCCACTACATGCCACACAGATGGTAGGCTTCTTAGAAACTTCAAGTTTGCATCTTCATCTAGGACACTGTACATCATGTATTAAGCATGCTAAGGATATGCTGAAACCTTTCGTATGCTGAATCTAGTTCTTCTCTAGATCCAATGAGAAAATGTCCCTCCAAATTGTTGTTTTCAACAATTCTTTTGCATCATCTTTGATGCTATCTTTCCTCCAAATCTTGCTTTTGATGGCTTTCCATAAAGATCTTGCATCTCCAGCGATCAATGAAATACTGGATAAAGATGTCTATCAGGTAATGGCAAAGAAAGCCGTATATTAAGGCATTTCCTCATTGTTTCTTCTTGCTTTGCAGCAAGTGAAGTCTTGGTGCAGACAACTAGAGGGAGATGCAAGGATCATTGTGGTTGGTTTCCATAGGTGATTTATGTACCCATAGTAAAGTGGATCAGTGATAGCGATATACTGTCGCATCTCATGGGACCATGAGGTCATATTCACCTTTCATTGATTAAAGGTATTCTAATGCATGCAGTAACGGATAGGTGGTGGGATAGGTTACTGTTTCAGAACATCTTTATGAGTTAGAAAGATTTTCGATTGATTAAAAGATCTTCTAGCACAGAGACCGCATCACAAGCTCTGATACCACTTGTAGGATCGTTATTCCCTTTATTGAAACACTGATATACTGTCCAACTATGCGGAATCAAGTTGCATTACTTAAGAAGAACAACAACAACGTTTCTCAACACGATTTCTATTATCAACCTTTAGAATCTGCTAAATAGCAGATCCCTAATACAATACTAATATTTCTTAACTCTTGTTTTTTTTCTATATATTGTTCTTATATTCTAATACCTCCTAAGAGATCCTTTTAAAACCATAAGGATAACACAGAGTTGTACAGTCCTTGTATATCATAAACTTTCTAATCAATTACTAATTACTAAATAACTGTTTATAACAAGATAATTACTTAACATATCTGTTTAAATGATAATTCTTTAAGATTTCCTTTATCCAGGCAGTACTTCGATCTTTTACTGACATTACCCGTTTTGACTTTCTATTCACATACTTTGACTTTTTGCTTATCAGTACGTTGACCAATTTGACTTGTTTATCCCAAACAAGAATCTAATGGGGCCCAGCATCAAACATAACAAAGAAACACTTACCAATATACGATAGTTTATTTTCCGCATAAGTAAACCTACAAAAAAAACAAGCAACATAATGATTTCTTGCCAAAAATTCTATTAAATCATAAATATATAATAGGGAACAATAAACATTTAATACCTAAGCATATAACTAACACAAATGATTACAACTTAGGCACCACGCAATGAGATAAATGATAGAAGTTTTGACTGAGGTATATGCTGGATTTGAGAGTTTGACCAAGTCAAAATGCAATGACTTTTTATACTTAATCACAAGTTTTCAGTTTAATGGCATAATAGGTCCCACACTTTCTATACCAGAACATCTATCATCAATTGAACAGAATGGCCCTTGACTTCAAGGTTTATGTCCTCTTTTTCGTAATACTTGCAAAGGTGGTTTTCCCAAAGTTACCATATTGAACACTAATGTTCCATTAACGATGTAAAGAATCACCATAGCAATTAGCAATTAGCACGTAAGACCATATTCTTGCACATAACAGACAACTTTGGCCATTTGATATAATACAAGTTTAAACTCCCCCCAAAAAGTTAACCCAAATTAGATCCAAAATCTTATTCAACCTTATATGTTCAATGATTAAGATGCCCGTTAAATGTCATAAATTTTGAGAAAATACTCTCCCCCGTCCTCCCCCCCCCTCAATCAATGACACCCGTTTCTATTGAAAGAGTGTATGACTTGATTGAGTATCAAATATTTATGAAAACACAAGTCCGATAGATTTTCCAACAACATTAAACCACCGTGAGAAACACAAATACTTTCCAGAAGAATCATAGATGGAAAAGTATGTGTTTAAGACAAAGCTTCTCTTCTATAACAGGAAATATAGCACTGAGAAGCTACATTAGATCGATGTTTGCATGGATATAAATTAAACCATGCCCATGGAGACCTAAACGACTCGTTGTTAGGAACAACCGTCTTTTTGGCGACATGTTTTCCTCAAATTGAAAAACGAGTTGCAATCTGAAATAACCGCAAGCCATTTGGACATGTTTTGAAAAGTTTAAACTTTCCGTTTGAGCTTTATTTAAAGGCCCACACAGTGTCATTATGAATGAACATTTCTAAGGTCCGTAACTTTATCAGATAAACGAAAGACAAGTTCCTTGGAAAACTATTATGTTTTTTTTTTTTCGTTGGTTTTAAAATTTTTGTATTTTTCCTTTTTGATGATGGAATATGTACATCATTTACAATAGGATACTTGAAGCAAATTCCGTCACTCATCCTTATCACCTGAAACGTTTGAGTGTTCTCTGGCTTCATTACTCTTCATTCCAATCCTCGGAGAATGAAATCAAATCGTTCTCCTGGGCAATGCCTTTTAGAGAATAAATCCGCCAGTTGATACCTCGGTCCTCACGAAAACAACTCAAACGCACACCCTTCTTCCACTTGTTTCTCTGATGAAATGATGTCCGGATGTCGATGTGTTTCACCTGGAGTGTCTGGAACGGTTAGTGGCAGCATAGAGCCTATTGCACTCATGTTGTCACAATACAGGGGATTTATTGTATGCAAAGCCATAATACCTATAATTGCGACCAATCGCATCCATAGAATTTTGCACACAACCAACATCGTGATGTAATTTCCGCCTTTGTAGAAGAGATGGGACGTGCTGTTTGCTTCTTTGACAAAAAGACCAGCTAACTAAACTTATCACCAAGTAACTGATCACTACCGAGATGTGCTACATCGAGTGTCTTGACAACCTGCATATCTGCGTGCTGTGTAATGTTGTTAAGTGCCATGGTGGTGTCTTTTATGCTACCAAAGAAGACCTATATTTATGGTTCCTTGAAGATACCGAAAGATCCATTTTAACTGCTTCAAGGTGCTTTTTAGTGGGCTTAGATTGATATCTAGCCACAACGCAGCACACAACAAAAACACGGTCAGGTCTACTGGCCCGTAAGATGCATTAGGGATCCCAAGCATACTTGCGATTTTGGGTCTGTTCCAACAGGACCCTAGAGGTCCTCCATCCAGTTTGTTCGCTCCTCCATGGGAGTGTCAACAAGTAACTTTTATGAAGATTCAATTTTCTTTAAAATCCTCATAGCGTATTTAGATATATTTATAAAAATGCATCATAAGGATTCTAAGAAATTTGCAAGCGCTAAGAAAAAGGATATTTTGACCTCATCATCGACATATTGAAATTTAGAGCTCATTTCATTAGATAAAACGACCACTCTTTGGGGTCGTCAGGCAAATATGATATCAACAGACCCAGAATATTTGAAGCAATGAAGAGTGTGTTTGCCTGTTTTCCGGAATGAACAAGGTTGGATCGACTACACCCTTGGAGAATCCTTGTGCCAGAAGAAACTTCGACAAAGTGTCATACCACGCCCGGGGTGCCTGCTTTAACCCGTAAAGAGCTTTCTTCAGACGGTAGACATGATGTGGACGTATCTTGGGTCTGACGAATGCCTTCTAGTTGCTCACATAGACATCTTCTTTTAAGCTCGCCATTTAAGAATGCAGTTTTTACGTCCATTTGATAAACTGTCATGTTTTTGCTGGCAGCATTGGCAAGAAATATTCTGATAGCTTCAAGTCTGGCAACCAGGGCGAAGGATTCTTCAAAATCAAGACCTTCTTCTTGACGATATCCTTTCGCCACAAGACGTGCCTTGTTTATTTCCAACACACACCAAACTCGTCAAGTTTCACCTATAAATCCACTTTTGAGAGCAAGTAACAATACACAGTCTGGAGGTGGCACCAATTCCATATGTACATCGTCAAATTCAATGGATTCATCTTGCATTGCTTGAAACCGAAGCAGTCTTCATTACTAGCAGATTTGAAGTTTTTGGTTGACTTTAGACATGTACTGCATTTAAAAGCACCACAGAGCATCTGTAGCAAGCTGTTTCCGAGTGGATACCGGTCGAGAAGGGTTCCTAATAATATTATCAAGAGGATGAGAGTCGGTCCATTTGCGAAGATGTTTAAGAGTTGAGTAGATTTTTGGAGTGTAGTAATCTTGAATTATCCCCAAAAGATATGCTTTTAGAGTGGTTCGGGTTCTGGGGCGAACACATTAACAAATGGTTCTGCTATTAGTTGCAACAAATGGATTTACTCAAAAGAAAGCTCAAGTTGCAACACCGTATGTACCGAAATGATTGTAGCATGTGAATGATGGAGAATACTGCCAGATGTGCCATCGTGATCAAAGGAGATAAGAGTACTGATGACCGTGTTAAATGGCCGGGGTTAGAGCAGCGGGACATGACCATCCTGATGAACACCCGTTGGAGTCTCAAAATATTCAATCAAACATCGTTGAAACAACAACTCCCAATACTTTAGTTAAGTGGGGGAGAAACATAGTGGAATAGCAGCGCAAATTAGGTACGAGCCTTGAACTTATAGGTCCAGGCTGTCAAAAGGATAGGATTTGTTCCTGAACTGAAAGTGTACAAGAGCCTCCTTTGCACCGATCCAGCCTCATCGAATGTAACGTTGAAATATTTCCCATTATTTGTCGGTCTGTTGTTGTTAGATTCTGTAACCCATCCTGTTTAAGTGCGTAACCAACAAAGAAACCAATTATCTGCTTTAGCTTTCAAAGTGCCAAGATCTTCCACTGTCGTGTTGTTAGGGTGCAGAGAGCCCAAATTACTTAGGAAAGAGGAATCCAGTTTCTTGTCATTGCACTAGTTCAAATGGGGTTTGTTGTGAAGAGAATGTATAAGGGATCGGTTTTGGGTGTAACGGGCAGTAGCCACAGCTTCTGCCTAAAGAAACAAGGGAGCTTTGGAGAATATCAGCATTGTTCGAGCAGCTTCAACAATAGTGCGATTCCTTCGTTCAACAACGTCCATTCCTGCAGATAATGAGTTTTTCGAAATCGTCTTCTCGTGGGTAAATTGCCAACAGCTTTCATAGAAATCTGTTTAAATTTTTATTAACGACTTCGGTGCCATTATCAGACCTCACGAACCGGACAGTTTTTGTGTGAGACCGACATGAAGTTGTTTTTACCGAAGATTGAACTACAAAAAAACGGGAGCCTCATCCTTTGGATCTTAAAAAACTTCACCCATGTAAACCTGGAATTAGTCATCGACTATTACCAAAAATGTATCTCTTCCATTGATGACACTGCACTCTTAGCGGTCCAAACATAGATCCCTTGTGAAGGTGTGTAAAATACTTGCTGTAATGTGTTAATCGTCTTGGGTTTTGTGGGTAGCTATTTCCTCTCTTTTCCGGAGTTGACATGCAGAACACAAATGGACCCTTTTTAAACTTCAACCGAAGGTAAACCTCAACAAGATTTTTACGATCTAGATTATTGAGAGTGCCCAAGTTAAAGTGAATCATTCCGACATGCCCATAACCCAGGATTTGTTCTTGGAGGCTTAAGACAGTAAGCAAATGGGGAGAGGACCTCATCAACTCAACCGAAATGGTGTATAAGTTTCGTACCATGACTTCCTTTAAATAAGTCCACACCATGCTAAGTCTCGACATGAAGCATGTTAGCTTTCTGAAGGCAACTTCAAGATCTGAATCACAAAATGACCGACATAAGATAAAAAGTTGTGACTAAGTCCTTCTACATAGTAATACCTTGGAAATTACAACTTCACCAATGAAATAATCCACATATCCCATAATTGCACCAACATGGGTCGTTTCCGAATCGAAACCAGGTCCTAATAAAACTTATTTAAAAAACGAAATTCCTGATCCGATAGCGATCGCCAGTCAATAATAGTTTTGAGCAATCCTGAGTTCCAAATACCAGAGAACCGATCCTGTACATACCTTGCATTTGAAAACAAAGGCGAAAATGGATATTTAGGATACATTAGACCCCAATTGCTATTGGGGTCCGTTTAGTTAGTGCACACAGCAAGATTAAATACTACATGGGCATAGTTTCTTGTTGAACACCTGGCAAACGATCACTCTTAAGAGCATAGACCTAACTAAAGGCAACTTTCTCCGCAACGAAAGAATTCTAAACCAGTGGCTTTCCATTCTTTTATAGGAAGACCGTTAGGTGGAGTATTCTAGTATAAAGGCAACTGATCTCCTAAAGGTAATAAGGTCCTGCCAGTGGGGCCGCCACTAGTGATGGCCGATGTTGGTAACAATTTTCTCTCCCTGTGGCCATTCCGAAACTTGCTTAACTTGCTTAACCCACCACACTTTAGTGGCAGAGGGTTGCTTCACACACATCTCAGAACGCACAACACATTGATCATGATTAACAAAAATTAAGCATTTGTTACAAGTTTTGCAAGAAGTATTAGAATTCGAATTAATTACAGCATACTCTAATTATGCTAATACTAAGAATCAACACGTTCTTATGTATCGCATTCCGACCTTAATTCATCTTAGAATGGCTTCTACTTGTTTCAAGGGCACATTTAAGCTGTCAGGGTCCTAATCATTCTTTGTATTGCTCCTAGCATTGACCTTGCTAGCTACTTAGGCACATTTTACTTAACTCCCTGTAGAGTGAATACCAAGAAAGTTTAGTTTCGAATTATTTTTTTGGTGCTCAACTTGTGGTGGTACTGTTATGAGTCGAGGTTACAATGTGGTTCGACAAAAGTAACTCCCTTATTCCTAAAGAATTGGTAGAGGCATTTTTTTAATTGCAGTGAGGGACCAAAAGTCTTTAGGACACGATCCCTAATACATATTTTAACAACTCCTGAGAATGTTTATGTGTAACGCAAGCAGAATGCAAGAGAGTAATCCAACGGTCGTTTCTACGCTTAAGCATCCTCGTACTATTTCCCCCCCGAGGTTTCTTACATTTTAGTGAAGGCGTTTATATATGTATATGTACTTCCCGATTCTTCTTGAGTCGAGGGGGAATTGGTTCAACATCTATAGGATATCTACCAGGAGCCAGCACCTTAGGTTTACAATCACTTATATAGACACATAGGAATCCACTTTAAGTTGATCCTTAAGGTGTACAATTTCAGATAACAAAGAGTTGTTCAGGTTCAGTGGTTTTGGCATGCGTTATTTTAATTGAAGTCAATAAGCAACTCCTTTATAATGTTGCTTAACTTTTGCATTTTTTCTGCCCTAAAGCATCATTGATATCAGTTAAGAGGCTTGACTTTGCAGCTAAAACTTTGTTCCTGGGAAACTAAAGCCATAAGGTCAAAAGTGAGGATCATTATAACAATTTTTCTTTGTTAAGCGATGAGAATTTCTCCATTAATGTATCAACAAAACGTATTTGCCTCGACTTTGAATCTGTTCATTTAGTTTTCCCAATCACAAAAAGTTGAAATAAATGAAGGAGTATCCAAAGATGTCACTGTGTTTTTTGTTTCCAAAACGTTCTTTTTTGAGCTTTTAGATACTTAAATTGGACGTTTAATTGTTCACTTCAAGTTTGGAGAAAGTTTTATTTATCATTGAGTAGTAACCATCATTTTGAATCATTATGTTTCTTTCTCTCTCAGGATTAAATTTATTAGATTCAAGGTCGCAATACTTATCGTGACCACTAGAGAAAACATTCATTGCATGTCAGAAAATCTAGAACAGCGTTTCGTACAGAATCCGTTCAAGCATAAAACGACATCTTGGACAACATTTGTCAGCAACTAATTCTCATTTAATGATTTATAAGGGTGATATTTTTTTCCGTTTAATCTCACCACACCGTAATCTGTCTCATTCTGTGTCCACCACGGCTTCCAAAATTTTTCAACAAAGCTGCTTTCATTGCCTCTTAACTTCAGTGACTAGAGATATTTGAATTCCTTCAAAATGTTTCTTTAGAGTAGATTGAAAAATGAATAACTTCGGTTAAGTAACACCTTTTGTTTGGTCAAAACCCTTTTCCCCCTTCATTTATGCCCCTTTGTATGATTGACGCGTTTTACAAGTTTTTCTCAAAATCCCAAATAGTTGAGTAATTACATACATACCAATATTTACTTGACTTGTAGTTGGAAGCATTCGAGGGACCAGATGGACCGGGTCTGGGAGGAGATACACAGTCGCAGGTGGTAAGACTGTCATGGGGGGGCATTGGCCTTTAACTCTTTGGCCTATCATTTTGCTAGATTCTTAAAGGACAAATACTTACTCAGTGTCAGTTGAGTCCTGAGGGGTGAATGTTGCCATAAAGTTTTTTCTTTGATAGTTAGAGGCGTAATGTTAACCCTCTTTTCCACACAGGCAGAGTCCATTTTTCATATTCACAATTTGTTTTATTCCCTATAAGCTTTACAACTCTAGTTCATCCTCAACGATGAACCATAAAACACACATTATAGGATTTATAGCAGTTCATCACCATCATATAGCGCCGGTTGGCCTTTTAATGGCATGTTCTGAGGTAAAGAAGGGTTATGGGCACCTAGTTAGTTTTAGTCCTTTTGTGTCCATACACCTGAGTAGGATTTAACATCATATGGACAGTTGAATTGATTGATAATTTGAGAGAAGCTTATTCTCAAGTTTATCGTTAAGGTGTTTCAGATTGGAAAAATCAGTCAGGAATTTTGACCCTTTTTGTTTAAACTCTTGTTTCAAAGTCGTTACAGTTTCTTCAATTATCTTATTGTTTTACATAGTTGACTTAAGTTGTAACTTGAAAGAATGAAGTTCTTTTTAAGATTTTACTTCCATTTATACGATTTCGAATAAGCATACGCCTTGATCATCCAATCGCTGTTCTCGTTCAGTTCAGTTCAAACTTCGCACGTTCTCATAAATGGCAACATGTTCTTGTAATCTTAAGTTCATATGGCTTATTGGGTTATGAGGAACAAAGCATTCATTTACAGTCGATACACATACACAAATTAGAGTATATAGAATATGCACAACTTGTACAACATAAATATCATTGACCGACAAATATGTTCATCTGGAATTACATTACCTTTTACCCATATGACACTAGTGATATCAATAACATTTGATGGTTGTACTTTGTTATGAATCTCATGTTCGTCCTGATTAGAAACACTATGATCAATAGCATTTTACAGAATATGTACCTCATATAAGATTGGTGCATTAGATGAACCAGCTTGTGGATTTACTGACCCGACTGAGGACAAATTGGCCATGAATATAGACTAAGCAGTCGGTTCATCATCAACATCTGAATCAAAAGCGTCACATTCATCTGCCTGGAAGTGTTATCCTCATTCAAAGCTAAGTCCTTAGACGTTTTGATTAATCCACAGTCGGTCATCAAAGGTGTTGCCCAATGTTCACCGCTAGAAAGAGTAGTTCCTCTTCATTCAAAACTGCACCATTCTCTTGGGCGTTGCCAATCCCCCCCCCCAGCATCATCTAGTCCTTGAAAATAATCAGAAATTCTAGCGAACAGCTCTGGCTGCGTACAGTTCCGTGAAATATGTCCAACTCCATTACAATTATAGCACTTGTCCGGTTTCCCTTGACCTGCATTGGCATTCCCAGCTCTATTTTGTGCACCCTTATTTCCTGCTGCACCATTTCCCCGAGCAAAATACCTCTGATTCTGATTCTGTCGCCCTTTGAAACAATCTGGAACAACAACCCACCATCTTGAATAGTTCACATGATTTCGGGTGTTAGATGAGTACGAAAGTTGATTGTTGGTCCTGAGGAAGTGTTCATTAAGGATTTGGCAAGGATTCCATTTGTTATGTTAGGTTGTCAAGTAATTTCATTAGTTTGGGTGTGTCCAGAATCAATTAGTGATGTTTCAGAATTGTGGATGTTGTAGTTTTATTGAGGTTTGTTGATGAAGAAGTATATTGATGAGACGGACATTTGATGATTAAGCATGAGTTGGACCGATGACACAAATGCAAGTTGGTATTCGTCGCAGGAGTGATTCTTTTAAATAATCAGTCGATCTTGTGCATATGATTTCCTCATGTGTTTAAGTATGGCATACAATTGTTCTTGATTGTCTCTGTTCAGACCTTGTTGAGTTTAACGGCTGTCACAGAACCAATCCCATTCAGTCACATATTGTTCACAAACTTGGAGTTTCAGGTTGAATGTTAGGCATTGTCATTATGATATTCCTCATGTCGTTGACCAGCATGTGAAAGCGAACATAGTACTCATTGATATTTTCACCTGGAAGCATCTTGAACCTCTCAAACTCATCGTACAACTGAGATTCTCTATCTACATTTTGTGAGTTTAGAACCTGCCAGAAGCATTTTGACCTGTGCCTAATTGTGTTTGCATCATTTTTAGATTTGATTGAGCTTTGTAATATCTTTGGGTAGTCCCTTGAATCACAATATTGGTGGCAGGGACCTCTGCATCTTATCGTTTCATCTCCAGTCACTGTAGATCCTCATAGTACGAGGCCTTCTGTCCAAGAAGGACACCTCCCTCCAGGGTGGTTCCGAGTGCCATCCCTTGTGGATTCCCAAGCTCAAAGGTCCTTGATCACTCGGACTGAAGAATTTTCAATCCAATTTCCTTCCCCTACAGTACAATCGGATTCATTTGTAACAAAAAACACATGATTCGTAATCAGTCCTATCGAGCATAGGAGGGCGGATATCGGAACCGACCACTTGAATATCATCCGAATTACTAGACATGATTGATTACTTTGTATTATATAAGACTTTGGATCAGTACAATGATTAGTGATTGTATGGTTAAAAGTGATTATTGTATTGTTTTAATAGGTGATATGTTGTTTGATTATGATTTGGTTTGGTTGAAATAAGTTAACATAATGAAGATAATGAAACTTAGGCAAAACGCAGTGAAGAAGCCTAGACAAAACGCAGTGAAGAATGAAATTTTGCCAGCGTAACTTTTTATCAAAATGCAATATGGTCTTCAAGCAAAACTAATGGAGTGTCTTGAGGGCAAAACTCATTGATGATTGAAGCAAAAGAAACGCAGTGAAAGCTTGAAGCAAAAAAACGCAATGAGGTCTTTGAACCAAAACGCATGATGTCTTCAATCAAAACGCAGTAAGGTCTTCAAGCAAAACGCAATAGATGTCTTGAAGCAAAACGCAGTGAGGTCTTAAAGCAAAACGCAGTGAGGTCTTGAAGCAAAACGCAGTGAGATCTTCAAGCAAAACGCAACGAGATCTTCAAGCAAAACGCAGTGAGGTCTTCAAGTAGGCAAAACGCAACCTTCAATAACCAAAATGCAATGACCAAAATGCAAACCCAAATACGACAAAACGCAGTACTGTTGTACTATACAAAATGATAAAACGCAGTGTACTATTTGAGGCAAAACGCACCAAGAATGTCTCAGAGAGGCAAAACGCAGTGAAGAAAAATACGAACTTTTTCACCTAAAACACCAAAAATTACCCTGTTTTGAACATATTTACTTGGTTTCTTTTGTACAACTTGATCCTAGAAGGTTATAACAACTATAAAAACACTAACTTTAACATCACAAACGTGAGAATCAAAGAGTGTCAAGAAAAAGACCATAAACCTTCAAAAACCAAACTTTTGATCTAAACTAACCAAGAAAACGCACACACAACTATCAAATCTCCCATGGGCTACTGATACCAATTGTAAAGTATATATTGGACCATCCAATACAAGCTTAGTAATGATGTTTGGACAAAAATCTAGAGAGAAGATGTAACTATCTAGTGAGAGAAAACACCTTTAAGTGTGTGTATTATCAAATGAACAACCAACCCATTCTTCCATGGCTGGAAAGGGGTTATTTATACAAGTGTTTTTGGTGCCCCTAAATGGGCCCATGGAGTGGTGGCTAACAATTGGTAAAGGACCCGCCAACACTATAAGTCTACGGTCACAAAAAACGATTAAAACTAAGACTACGAGCTAACCTATGCTAGATATAACACGGGGTGACCGAGTCTTTTACATGGATTTTCATAATCCTAACACTTCATGAAAATTAAAATCGTCCATCAGAGCATCCAAGGTAGACTCGAAGGTCCCTTTAATCGGATTTTCAAGAGAAAAATCCTGGTCTGTTGGGAAAATTCCTTTGGAAATCATGATAGGCGATGACTCTCTCACAAGAAAGGAAACTCTCAACTTTGTGATCATTAAAGTCAGATTCCGCAAAATAATAGCCACTGGGGAGATTCAATGCAGAAACTGTGAATCGAGTTTCCACCATTCATGGGGCCATCAAATTCCACACCACCGAAGGGATTGGTATTGTATTCTCGACATACGAATCCGATAAGGGTAAAAGAAGAGTAAAGAATATCAGATAGAAACCCCCAACAAGTGGATAAAGGGGATTTATAGCTGACTGCGGCAGAAGAATAAGTGGTCTTTAACACAAGTATCCGAAACAAACATCACTAGCGAAAGCCAGCTACTCAGAACCACTTTCAAAGGAAGTTACGAGACCTCTTGAGACCAATACGGATGTCTTTGACGATTTACCCATGCTAATATACAGGATCCCAAGAACTATTACGGTTAAGGGAAAGTCCCCCCCCCTCAATACAGAACACAAGTTGAATGAATACAGCCACGTCAAGCCAATCAAGCAAAAAAGAAAGGTATGGCCTCAGAATCGCAGTACACTGCTTGTAAGGAGGAGAGGACCTACCGCAGTCAGGAATCCCTACGAATTGTCAAGAATCATACATGGGAAGCCAACCCACTCATGTAAAGAAAAGCGGACAGGTGGTGAGATGTTCTGTTTGACTTCACATATTAAACAAAGCCTGACCCAAAGTCTGCTACCCTCAACCTGAAATTGACTGGAAAGGTAAGAATCTCTCTCAGGGTTCTGACTGAAATGCTTCTTAGACGCCTATAAGGGTTATCACCAGATTCAAATAGCAGAAGGAGACGAAGATAAGACGGCCTTCTTCGCAGGAGAATTGATCTTCTGTTACCGAAAGATGCCTTTTGGTTTAAAGAACGCTGGAGCAACATACCAAATATTAGTAAGACAAAGGTCTCCACGAACAAATAGGAGAAACCATGAGTCATATGTCGATGACATGGAGATCAAATTACGGTTCGAAGAAGAAATTTGGTAGATATAAGGAAACCTTAGAGAAGTTTCGATCATCAACATGAAAGCTCAACTCCGAAGAAGTGTTCCTGTCAGCGTCGAAGAAGGCTCATTCTTAAGACACCTCATTACCAAGCAGGAGATACGAGCTAACCCCTCGAAGGTAAAAGCCATCACTGATGTCGAGCGGCTAAAGATGCTCAAAGACGTATAGAGTCTCAACGGAAAAATAGCAGCCCTCAGCCGTTTCCTATAAAGGACACTGAAAGATCCCTACCTACATACAAAAGAACCTCAAAATCTGCATAGATAAGAAGAACATACAATGGACACAAGAAGCAGAAGCAGCACTTCAAGAAATGAAGAAATTTGTGAAAATACTGCCAACGCTCACGAGCACCATTAACAAGAAGAAATCCTAGATGATGTATCTCACAGCATCGACAGAGAGCATAAGTGCAGCTTTGTTCGCAAAAAAGGGAAGAAGAACAGGTTCCCATTTACTTCGTAAACAGAGTTCTACATGGGGCTGAGCTTAACTACTCAAGAAGGGAAAAGCTCATACTAGCATTGGTACATGCAGCAAGGAGGTTACGAAGGTACTTCTAGACACATATGATAATTGTCCAGACTAATTCGCCCATAAAACAGACACTAACAAAACCCGAAAAATCAGGACGAGTGGCTAAATGGGCAATCAAGCAAGGAGAGCATGACATTGTGTTCCAAAAAAGGGATGATGAAATGCCTAAAGATTTCTTGATCGAAGTGCCCCTTGAAGACAACAAAAAGGAAGCAGAGGAGAAGGCGGACACAAAGCCAACGAAAACGAAGCTAAGCTGCGAATGGAAACTATTTACTAATGGAGCTGCGAGCCCTGACGGTTCTGGCGCAGGGCTGACACTGATAGATCCCAAGGGAAAAGAATATACTTATGCCCTACGCTTCAGATTTGAAACAACAAACAACAAAGCAGAGTACGAAGCACTATTGGCCGGGTTGCGAATATCATAAAAGATAGAGATTACAAGCTTGGCAATTTTTGTAGATTTACAGTTGTTGGTAAATTAAATAAAATGTACTTACGCAGCCAAGCAATCAACGATCAGAGAATACTTACAGAAGACCAAATAGGCTTTGAAGGGCTTCGACAGCCACACGATTGAGCACATCCGAAGGAACCAAAATAAAAAAGCTGACGCATTAAGCAAGCTGGCTTCGATGACCTTTGAACATCTTACTAAGGAAGTGCTGGTCGAAGTCCTACTAAAGCGATCAATAGAAGAGAAAGAGATCCTGTAGGTTGGAACTAAGGAAGGGGAAAACTAGATGACTCCTATCCATAAGTACTTAGTAAGTGGTCTATTACCGGAGGACCCAAAAGAATCTAGGAAAATTAGGGTCAAGGCACCTCAATACAAGCTGATTAGAGGAAACCTATACCCGAAGGTCCTTTTACACCCTATGGCATCGTCGTGTAGCTTCACCACAGACTGATGACATCGTAAAAGAGGTACACGAAGGTTCATGTGGTTTCAACGCAGAACCACGATCAATAGTGGTTAGAATCACGAAGCAGGGGTATTATTGGCCGTCAATGAACCGAGACGCTGCAAAGGTACTTCAAGACTATGAGAAATGCAAGGAGCAATCAGCGATAAGGAAAGTAGCAGAAAGCAACGCGATAACAGTCAGAAGTGGATGGCCATTCAGTCATTGGGGAGTTAACATCCTAGGACCTTTGGCAACAACTCCCAGAGGATTCAAATTCTTGGCAATAGCCGTAGAGCACTCCACGAAATGGGTGGAAGCAAAACCTGTCACACCCCCAAATAGGGTCCCGTCCGATTTAGCGTCCAGAGGCGTGACGTTACTAAAATATCTCAAGTACAAAGCATAAAGAACGACCTCTAAGGGTACGTTTTAAAAATAAACACCGTTGCATAAATTCAAAATATTAATAAGTTTTATATCGATCAAATTTAAAGGATTCAAAAGTTAAAATGCTGAAGCTTAAATAAGTTCAACAACGGTATTTAAAGACATAGATAAATTTCTGGTAAACCGGTCCGGGCAAATAGACTTCACATAAGTCAAGCAATGACATCCATGCTAAGCACCTGAGAAAAACATGCTTAAAACGTCAACATAAAGTTGGTGAATTCATAGGTTTAGTTCAAATGTAATTAATGTGGACCACAAGATTATCAAAACGTATGCGACAGTCATAGGAGATACAACTTCACATAAAGAGGCATTTACGTTGCACTAAGCTCATGACACTGAATCTAAAACAGAAAGCTAGCATGTACACTGCTATTAAAGGCTTGCCCTTCATGTATCCGACCAAAGACCACCTAACTAGTTTCAACATACATATATTCCGTTATTACTTAGGAAAACTCAAACTATAAGTTGCTATCTTTACCAGGAGAGGTAATATAGTCCCCATAGATCAATATATACACTCGCAGCCACTTAACCCAGACATTCGGTAAAAATGGTGATTAACAGTTCATGATAATTCGGGCAATAGTGGTCTAAACGCTACTTAGGCAACAGAACGAAATGGGGAATTTTCTCACTATAGTACTTGTCCAGTTTAAAAGCAAGCAATGTTTCTCACCCCAAGTTATAAAACAATTATCCAAAACGAGTAAAAGTGGGGCTATGAACTCACTTTGAGTTGGTGAAGTGATAGGGTAAACGTCTAGGAATATGATCACGCATAAACGAACAACGGTACAGGAATGCAACCTAGGAGAATATAGGTTTCGTCCTAGAATCGGAATGAAAAGAATAATGCGGACGATGCATCAAAGTTTACTTAAAATACTTTGTTAATAAAACGTTAGTGATCATAATATGGTTGTTGATATATAGTAATATTAAATATATAAAACTATATATTTATATTTAGGTAATATATATATTTATATTTATCGTATTGTTCGGCTCTTTACCCAATAAACCCAAATATTGATTTAAAACCTTTTAATAATGATGATTTTATATCTTTAATTTATCCATTTCCCGGCAGGTCACCCATGCTAGTGCTTCCCTCACACGAGCACGCTTAACTGTCAGTTCTTATATTAAATACGTAGGTAGAAAACGTAAATATGTATTTTAATTTATTTTCATGGTTAACTATATGTTATTTATCATTTATAAATAATATGTTTTTCAAAAAAATCTTATAAAAATATATTTTCACAATTTATTCTAAGTATATATAAAATTTCGGCATGACCCGTTCGTGTTTACACACTTTCCAAAGTCATAGACTTTAATCAAAACTCATTTTCAATATACATTTCCCAAGTTCGATCAAAGTTTTACTTATCCATATAGTCCTATAAGCAAAACATTAAATAATAAACACGCGACTTAATAATAAGCTATTAATATGCTCACAATAAGCCACTCAATAATAATCCGAACCACATAAGCTCAAAAATAAGCTCATGTTGTTAGGCCTTGTATGTGGGACGGGCTATAAGCCCAATAAGCTATATTCGGGCTTATTTATTAAGCCGAATAAGTTTACTATTTGTCCTTTCAAAATAAGCTAGAAAATAAGCTAACAAAATATAAGTCGAAACAAAATAAGCTAAATAAATATTTCTTCTTCTTTTCTATACTTGGGCCGAACCAAATAATAAGCCCAATAAGCTCAAAATAATTAAAATAAGCTTTCCAAAAGCTTATTAACATAAGCCGAATACAATAAGCTATAACATACCATTTTTATTACACGAAAATAACCACGATCACAAAACTATAATTTCCTTATATTTTCTTTTATTATTTTCGAACCAATAGCATAACCTTTTAAGGTTTATGTAGTTTTAAAATCTTTGTTTTTACAAAATAAGTTGTACAACTAGCATGTATGCATCAAGATGATTATGAAAGTACAAGTTATTTAAAGATTAAGAGACTTACAAAAAGAAGTGGTTTAGAAGGATGGTTGATGACTAGAAACAACCCAAATGTTGTTTATAACTAACCCGAATACAATAAATATCAACCACGAATACAATATCTTCAAAGGTTTTTAATCAAGATTGGAAAATTATGAGTGTGTGTGTGTTTCTTGGGTGGTTCGAACAAAAAAGAGCAAAGGAGAAGAGAGAAAACTCAATATTTAGTGTGTGTGTGTATTATGAATGAGAAAGTAGAAGTAATGTGTATATGTAATGCCAAGTTTACTTCACACACTAAAAGTATGTTTGTGTGTGTGCGTAGGATAAGACAAGAGAAAGAGCGGGGACCAAAATGATCTCCCAATCAAAATGAAGCTAGAACAAAACATGAGTTGGAACTTTGTCTTATTGATTTTGAATTCAAAATGGTATCCAAGGGTTTAAGGGGTGTTGGTTTGGACGCATGCATGCATAAAAGGGGGGGAATGGTTTTTAATATTTTATGATGCTAGTGCTCTTGCATGATTTAATTTCTAAGCCTTCCATGTATATGCTCATTTTTAAATAAAACACGGTTTACGCAAGTAACAAAACGAAGAACGGTATCTCTGAAAATTATGAAATTTTAAATATTGCCTTAATATATAAAAATATGGCTATTTCCAAAATACTACAACGTTAGGTGTCCCGGTTTGCTCCCGGCGATGATTCTCGGATAAAAGCGAAAGAACTTCCCGGTTAAACGAAACTTTTAAAAATTCAAACTACTAAACGGAAACAGCTAATTTATTGCAAATAATTGATCGGAAATTTTATTGAGTGTCGCAGTAAACCTTCTTGTGAGTGCCGATCTTAGTGTCAAATCGGTGGAGATAACTTGTAATACTGTTTGTAGTCCAACATAAGGATCATACTAGAAGAGTATAGTGTCCGTGATTCACAACTGGACGTACGGAAAAGGACTAAACCCCCTTCCCCCCCCTGAACAATATATTTCGTGGTGAATCTATCTCTATCTTTATGTCTTTTTTTGAACAGCAACTTTATTAAAAAACCACTAGCAAGAAGCTAGAAAATTACAAAAAAAAGTAAATAAGGGATGCAAAGCCAGCTAGTCCCATCTAAATGTATTTTGCTCCTAGAATACACCATTAAACGATCGCATAACAATACGTCAAAAAGAACTTCCTTCCGTGTTTCTTGCTCATTCAGAACTAGAATTGTTTTTATAAACTTCGAAGAATTCATAAAACTGTATTGCACCCCCTACGGTTCTCACAAAGGGAATACGTGTGAGTTGTCAGGCTTCTTATCTCTTAGTTTTTCGTACCTTGCTTTCCTTTTTCTTTGCGGCATTTTTAAGGAGATGAACTCGGTTTGAGATGTTTGGTACTGGTGAGCTTTTGGTGGTGAGTATGTGACGATTGTGTGTGGATGTGTTGCTTGCATCGTTGTGGTGTTTGTGGCGTGTGCTTGTTTGTAAAGTGTTACCAAAATTTGTTTTTTTTATATATAACGAAGTTTTAAAATGATTTTTTGGTGAAAGTTGAAATAATGCCAGTTTGGTAAAAGTGAACTTGGTTTTCATTTGTAAATTAAGTTTGAGTGGATTTGTAAATTATGTTGAGAAAGCGGGTTGTGGAAATATGGGTTTGGGAAATCAACTTATGCAAATGATGTTTTGTTGTTTAGCATATTGGTGCAAATGATGGAATGTGTTGTTGACGAATGAGGTGTATGCGGTGTAGATGAACTCGAATTACCTGACGAATGAAATGGGAGAAATTTACATGAGACAAAATCGTTTTTTTTGGTTATTCATTTTGAAAGAGGGATGTAAACATATGTGGACATGTGTATAAAGATTGTGATTGTATTTTATTGGTACTAAAATAAGCTAAAATTGATATTAATTTAAAAAATAGTGTTTTTTTCTTTTGCCGTTGGTTTTAACAGTTGCAAATGTTTAAATCAAAAAAAGAAAATAAAATGAAATCCTCGATGGAGGGAGTAATGATATACACCGATTTATTATTTAGTTTATTTAAATTATAATTATATATATATTAAGAGTCCCATAATAAGTAATAGTAAAATGATTTTTATTTATTACTATCTCCGTCTCAAAAGTTAATGTACAAAAACAAAAATTATACGTGTTAAAAAAAATGCATTAAATTACAGCTTTGGATTTACGAAGAAAAAAAACCTTACTTTTTAGATAACCAAATAAAGTATTTTTCTATTTATTTTTATAATTATGAATGTAGACTAAAAATAATATAATAAATTTAAACAAATTTAACTATTATTTTGGCATCAAACCAAACAAATGGATAATAAAAAAAAATAGATTATTTATTAAATCCTTATATTTTTGTCCACACTGACTAGTTGATAGTAGAAGAGTAATTTGCGTCAAAAGAAGAATACAAACCACACAAACTATAGTTCACCACTTTGTTGTTCAAAGAAATATAGTATCTGTGAATATCACCCCCCAATAATCAAGGAGAATATATGATTAGCAGCAGCATGCTGCACTGCTGTTAAGTCCGGTTAAGATAAGAAGAAGAAAAAGACATGTGATTTAAAAATGTAATTGTATTTTTTAAATAATAATGATGATGAGGTCGTTGTTGGTCCCTGCTTCACGAAATTGATTGCGCTGCTCAACTGAGCCCTTCACGGTGCTGTTTCTTCTGCGATTACTCAAGTTGCTGTTACTGCTGTTGCAATTGCTTCTGGAGCTTGTCTTTCTACCAAGCTTGATTTCTTATCCCCCCCTAAACCACCACCTCCGTCTCAAGGTATACTTGCTATTTCATTCATTATAGCCAACTTATAGGCGCGTCTAGTCAGC
The DNA here is from genome assembly GCA_026074375.1 of Tanacetum coccineum. Lineage (NCBI taxonomy): Eukaryota > Viridiplantae > Streptophyta > Magnoliopsida > Asterales > Asteraceae > Tanacetum > Tanacetum coccineum. Next base: position 69,430 of record BQNB010014640.1, read on the forward strand.
TTTTATTTTATAACATTCCTATAGGGAGGGAAGGGATCTGCTAGAAGAAGTAAATTAAAATAAGTAAATCCGTGAAGATGACTATAACCACCACCATTGTCGAGATGCAACAATTGCAATGATTCATTTAGATGCACCATTTTGAGTTTCGAAAGTTATTTTGAAGTGTAAATGGTCCAAATTGATTTTCATGATTCCGGCACATGTAGAGGAACAAAATAAAAAATAAATCATGAAATGCATCTAATATACGTATATACATCTAATTAAAAGCTAGAAAAGACACTATGATGCATTATGATGCATCTAAGATTATAGACAAGCATCTAATTTTTTTTGTAACCATGGTTTCCGACACATTGGCCGAATAATCCACGGGTTTGAACCCACCGCCACACAGACTCAAACCAGGTAAAGCCCTCCCTTTTCAGGAGGTTGGCGTGGCCACTTCAAGGTTGTTTGCACCTAGCAGGAATTGAACTTGAGACCTCACACATTTTAGAGTGATAGCCACAAACCCTTTTGCCACTAGGCCACCCTTGAGTGGTTAGAAGCATCTAATTTAGGTCGGTGCATCTCATATATGCGGCTATAGTTACTTCTCGTCTCTATTATATAAGATTACTTCTCATTTGATCCAAACTCCCTAAAACATAAAACCTTAAAAACACCCTCCCCATATAACCCCAGGCTATAGGTACACAGGGACCCACAATTTCATTTAATTTACACTAAAAAAGAAAAAAAATTCAAAAACATAAACGCACAACGCTCATGCGGACGTGCGGTGTACATATAACATGCACACGCGGTGCAGCTATAACGATTTTAGGAATGTTATAAGCACCAACGTGGCCCTATAACTTGCATATAACAAATTGCACAAGAGCTACGTGCAGTGAAATGTTATAGGTGTCTTTCTTTACCGATACCTCAGCATATACCCTATAACACCGTTAAAACATAAACACCCTCCCCAATAAATTTCCTATAACACACCACCAAAAATACCCAACAAAACAAAAAACCCTATAACTCTCGCCAACCCCATGGCTAACATCAAACCACCGGTGCAGTTTGGCATGCCATAGGTGCAAAAATTGCCCTATAACATGCCATGAGTGCACTGCACTGGGCACTCTTACTATTAAAAATTCATTCTCTCCATTTGCTTGCAGCAATTATTGATGGAGTCGATGTTACTGGTTACCCCGTTTTTAATCACCCAAAGGTACCTTTCTTTCTTTTCCAAATTCCATAAGTATCATAATGTTTCTAGAAGAAATTGCATAATTGACTTTTGGTGAAGGCAGGTGCACAAGGCAATTGCATTTGCACGAAATGCTCACAGTGGCCAGCTTCGAAAAACTGGAGACCCCTATTTAACCCACTGTATCAACACAGCTAAAATCTTGGCTCTCCTTGTTCCTTCAACTGTTGGACAAAAAGCTATTGATACGGTCGTTTCTGGCATACTTCATGATGTAGTTGACGACACTTCTCAAAGCCTGTCAACCATCGAGTTAGAATTTGGTCAAGATATAGCTAAACTCGTAGCTGGTGTCTCCAAGCTCAGTTATATCAATCAGGTGCTCAATCCGAAAACCAATTATTATTACTAATTACAAACAATCAACACACTCAAATCAATCTCTTGCAGTTGCTCCGCAGACACCGCAGGATTAATGTCAATCAGTCTACCTTTGGCTATGAAGAGGTATGCTTTTATTGTTATATAATAATAATCGTCAAACACATATATGATCATATCTTAAATTATTTCAATTCTAGGCGAATAAACATACGAGTCATGCTCATTGGCATGGTTGATGATCCACGTGTGGTGCACATCAAGCGTGCAGACCGTCAACACAACATAGACCATGTAGGAAGTGTTTCTGTTTTTCTGATTATTCATATTATATCGTAGTATATTATTGTTTACTTTTTCATTTTTATGTTTGTTTAGTGTGTTTACACACAAGATAATTAATTGTATAACGTCTCTTTGCAGTTATGCTCTACCCTCAGCCAAGGCTAAGGCTGTAGCACAGGAGACTTTGGTCATTTGGTGCTCTCTGGCTTCCAGATTGGGCCTTTGGGCTTTAAAAGCAGAACTTGAAGACCTCTGCTTTGCTGTTCTTCAGGTAATGTGTTCGAGTTCCAACCATTGGAAGTAATGAGTGTTGTAGTATGTTCTAAAGTAAACTAGTACTGTATGTAGCCTCGGATCTTCTTGCCAGATGCGGTCTGACCTGGCCGCCATGTCGACAACCAGGACCAGGGTAGACAACCCAAGAAGACTATCTTCCAAAAGCAGCACCTCAAATGCAGAACCAAACAGACGGAACGTAACTCCTGAGTGTGAAGCATCTTTAGATGATGTAGAAGTCAGCATGAAGGTAATTGTTAACAAAGAGTGTATATGACATTACATTCTTTATACTTTTATTCTTCTTACAATTAAATTTTTGTGATTAAGTAATGTTATAGATTTATGATATGATATCAGTGGTTTCCTTTTGTTGAACCTGCAGGATCTTTTGTAGGTTGTTCTTCCATTTGATCTTCTACTTGATCGAAGGAAACGTATTCAATATATTCAAGATCTTGGGTCATGCTCAGAGGTCCAAACTAAACCAAAAGTTGTGCGGGATGCTGGTATTGCCCTAGCATCTCTGGTTGTCTGTGAAGAAGAACTTGAACGCGAGTTGTTTATATCAACCTCGTAAGATCATGTTAGATAGATCTGTAGATTTTAGTCTTGTTTACCCTGCCTTGAATTTGTTTCTATTCTTACATTTGCAGCTATGTTCCTGGAATGGAAGTGACCTTATCTAGCCGCCTTAAAAGTTTGTACAGCATCTACAGCAAGGTATGAGTGATGTCCATATTTCATTTGTTGAATATAAGAGTTAGGTAACCACGAGGCCTTGGATAATGCATGATTCCGAGGAGTAACCTTTAGGTTGCTTGTTCCACTTCCCCGACTTTCGACCCATTATGAATAAAGTACAACCTGATTTCACATAAATGCGTTAAAATGACCACTTCTAACAATTAGCAAGTCTGACCTAAAAAGGGTTGCGGCTAAAAACATAAGATGCATTATGCTGAATCAAAAGTTTTTTGTGAGATGTTGCTGCATGTATATGTCAATTCCCTTTAGGCTTAGGCTTGACCATGGGTATAAATATCCCATCAATACATGATTTAGTTTGGTTTGTGCTTAAAGTTTTCTTAAGCCCATTAAGGTTTCACCCGCTGTTGGCTGGGTGCTGGCTTGTGTGCTGACATACATATTTCTTCTCGCAGATGAATCGTAAAGAAGTCAGTATTGATAAAGTATATGATGCGCGTGCGCTGAGAGTAATTGTTGGAGATAGAAGTGGAACTTTACACGGACAAGCTGTTCAGTGCTGTTACAATCTTCTAAGTATCATACACAGGTTTACAATAATTATGACACCTAACAAAAAGTCTAGTACTGGTTTAGATCAGATGGGAAATGGGTAGGTAGCATCAAAGCTGCTTCATGCTAGAACTTGGCATGCCATCAGCCATCTAAAGCATGTCTAGCAACTGTTCCTGCAAGTTAATGATTAGTCACTATATAACTTAATGTAAGATCAGTAATATGAATGAAAGATGTTTATTATTTTGGTTCACCTTTCCTGGGCTTTCTGCAGGCTCTGGACACCAATCGATGGGGAATTTGATGATTACATTGTCAATCCAAAGCCGAGCGGATATCAGGTTAAGATCACTTTTTCATTATGTTACTTTTGTTTGTTGAAATACCACTCCCTGTTATCAGCGGCGAATCCAGAATTCAAAACCCCGATGTGTCTAATTTCGTAAATATGTGGCAAAATACACTGATCTGACAGGTTGGAAGACGGGTAGTCTTTCATACGGGTCGGTTCGCTACTAATACCATTGTTCTATACAGAAAAATGCTATTGTGTTCTTACAATTGTTCTAGGCGAGTTTTTGTACTATGAAATACTGTATAACTGTATCCTATTTAGTGCCATCTAATGCATCTTTCTCATAAATGACCCTAAAATATCATACATAAATTAATCACTCATTTGCACAAATCTCTCTTTAACTTAATTAGCACAAATATCATCCTGTCAGTTTACTCCGTTGATAAAGGTGTTGAAAAGGCTAATAAAACATTAAAGATTTATAGCCTAGTTGTAATTTTGTTTACAATCCTATAGGGAACAATGTACGATATTTATAGAGTCAAACCAAATAATCACTGAGTTGAGGTCGATCCATGGGGCCTACACATAGTTGAGACGAAAACACGAGACACAAGTTGAAAAGTGAACCATGACCATTCAGTGATTTGGGACATATTCATGTTCATTCTAAGTGATATAAAACCCTAGGCCAAGGCAGCAACACTGGTGGCAGCACACAAGATGGAACACATAATTGTGCAGCAGCAGAGGTTGTTGCTGCAATGGCTACATAAAAATAGAAAAGCTGAAAACACGACAGCAGTTGGATCGGAGTTGAGGTAGTACACGACACGACTTGATTAAAAGGGTAAAACTCGGAACTCAGCACAATCTCGATCTAGCCTATATTTTCAAGCTTGAGCTCGATGATTAAACAATTTTTTGGAGCCCAGATCGCTTCGGATTGACTAGTATTAAAAAAACTGATAACAGTATTAATCATGGTTAATATTGAGCGACTCTAAACTTTTGAGCTTGACTAGACTCGGTTATATTTTAGGGTCATCATGTAAATATACATATACACATTACAGAAACACAAGCTCGATAAGGCCCGCGAGCTTAACCAGCCTGATAAGTTGATACCTGAGCTTAGCTTGAAAGTCTACTCAAGTAGCTCAAGCTCGAGTCGAGTTCGAGTAACTCGCGAGTTAACTCGGTTCAGTTACACCCCTAGCGTTAGATATCTGTGCATCGACATGTGGCAGCAGTTTTTGACTGCGGCGACTGGCTTATTGAAATAGAAACTAAATAAACCAAAACATTGACATGATCAAATTATGGTCAGAGGCACAAAAGGCAACCTTATGTTGACAAAAAGGCAACCTTATGTTGACAAAAAGGCAACCTTATGTTGACAAAAAGGCAAACCTTATGTTGACAAAAAGGCAACTAGTGACAATTACTTGTCAACATATGGTTGCAAAGGCAAGGTGAATGACATGCCTAGATCGCGCAAGAAGCGGCATGCAGTGGCTCAAATTTGTAGAAAAATATAATAAGAAAACGAGTTGTAGAAAAATTTGCTTGTTAT
>BQNB010014641.1:0-12087 GCA_026074375.1 Tanacetum coccineum
TTTTGAAGTGCAACTAGACAACTATCCCGAATACTATTAGATTCCCCTAAAGTTCTACTAGTTTCCGCAAGAATAGATTTGCACTCAGTCAATTCTTAAGTCCGTGATGCGTTTGCTTTCTTTAATTGCTTTTGAATCTTTTTATTTTCATCGACATCAAGTTTTAAATTTGCAATTAAATTAACAAGCGCAACACGCTCATCATCACATTCTACAGCATTTTGGTCATTCTGAATATTATTATCACACATATCCGGTGAATCTGGAATGACATTACTATCACCCGTTTCCACTACACATGTGTTACTAATGGATTCAGATTGCTCAGAATGTTGTATCTCATTGGAAAACACATTATATCCAGTATCGTATTGTACCTGTTTTAATGTCTCAGAATCAGTGCCTGAGTCTGCATTAGGAACCTCCTGGATCTTTTCCATATAGCTGTAATGTGCTTCCAACTCTTGTTCATCAATCTCTTCATCCGTGTCTGCTAGCCAGTCAGATTGCTCTGCTTGTAGTTGAACACCTTTCTTAGCTTGTTTACATAGCAACGTCTTTTCCTTGTGATACGTGGAGTCTTTAACCCGTTTTGGCTTTTTGCATTCCTTAGCAAAATGACCAAATTTACTGTGCAGTTAAAACACTGTATCTTGTGCTGCATTATCTTGTACACTACAGTGTCCTTGCCCAGCAAACATTCACTGCCTTTTGATTCCTAAACTGTCCAGTCTGATTGTCATTCTTGTACCTATTGCGTTGTAGTATACTACATTTTGTTTCTGGTGTTTGAGGAAGTTCTGAGGTTGTTGTTGGTATGTTTGTAGAGTTTCTTGAAGGTACTTTGCAATAAGAGCTAAATTTTGCTGCATTTCCTTATCCTTCTGAGCTTGTTCATGATCACTGTCTTCATCAGAAGGTGACTCAGATGGAGGTGTGATTGGTTTGGCTATCTCTTTGCCTTTATGTCTTGTAGTTAGATGAGATCTGGTTGGAAGTGATGCTTTGATGTTGGTGTATATGATTTGTGAGACTTTGATGTTTGGTAATATGGATCTTAATGTGGCTGAGCAGTAGCAACAAGTGTCTATGGAGTTAGCCATTTCTTGGCCATTCTTTCAGCACAGAGTTCATTAACTTCCTTTTGATATTGTTTTAGAATGTCAAAGAGTTTGTGATACGAAACTTCATCCAGCTTGTGTTGTTTCTTGAAAATTGTGACAAACCTTGACCATTCTGGTTGAAGTTGTTGACGAAATTGAACATTGACTTGCATTTTATCAACTGTCAAATTGTTTCTGATCATCTCATTCATCAGCTTGTAAAACATTGTGTATAATGACTCAATTGTTTCTCCATCGTGAGAGGTGAACTTTCCAAATTCCCAAAATAAGTTTGTCTTGACATCTTGAATGTTGAGGGATTCACCTTGTTGTAGCCTTTCGATAGCTTCCCACATTTCATGAGCTGTCTTGCATGCATCAACAGTTGAGTATATTTCATCTCCAATTCCTGTCAATATCAAATGGATTGCTTCCTTTTCTGATTCATAATGTTCTTTGTTTTCAGATGACATGGTTAAGATTGTCTCAACTGTTGTTCGTTCTGGAACTTCTGGAGAATTCTCTATTTCAGGAACAGCTGGGATTGTGACAGTAGTTGGTTGATATGGACCTTCCAAACTGCATTTCCTCAAGGCATTACCTTTTGGTCTTGTATCAATGTATCTTAAGAAACGTGATCGCCATTGTGCATATCGTCCTATTGCAAGCATTGGTGGACGATCCCTTAAACCAACTGCCATGATGTTGTTATGCATTTGACTGTCAGTTGTGGAAGTTGTGATTGGAGTAGTCATGATGAATGATTGTTGAATTATGAAGTGAAAATGATTTGTAGGATCTTAAGCAGGTAAAGTGATTGTTGTTGTGGATTGAAATCAATTAACGTTCACGGGATTTTACAAATCTACGACTTAAACCGTAAAAAGAATAGGCTTTTACAAGATTTTACTAAATCAAGACAAAACCGTGAATGAAAAATTAATTGTTGTTGGTGAAATCGTTGTTGTTGTTGAAGTACGTGTGCTTTTGTAACGATTAATGAGCTTAAAACGACGACCGGTGCACAAACTTTGAGCTTGAAATGATTAACGGTTGATTAAAACTCAAATAGGGACTAACGGTGCATTAACGTTTCTATTCGGAGGGCTAACGGGCTGTTTATGAGAACTAAGGACTAACGGTGTAAAGTAGTTTCAATAATGAGGGTTAATGAACTAACAAAGGACGAATGGTGAAATGGTCCTTAAGTCCAGGGACTAAAGTTGCCAATTTCTGAAATTAATTTAATAAAAACAAAATCCCTTCATGAATCACGTCGTCTTCTTCATGGGATAGTACAAAAATTGCAACGTTTCTTTTTCCTTGCCCATGAAGTCGTATGATTATCGTCGGCAAAAACCAAATATACCACGATGATCGTTGAAAGACCGCGATCGTAATGGTATAAGATAAAAGACCCGCGATCAACCGTTACACGAACCCAAAAAACCCAAAATTACACGAAACGAGCCCGTTTAACCATTTTTGCCTATGTATAATTCGCCTATGTATTTTTATGGTATAATCACCCTTGTTCACACGTATAAATCGCCCACTTGTTTTCCTTTAACGTATAAATCACCTACACGAAAAACGTATACTTCGCCTTTGTTGAACGTATAGTTCGCCTAGTTTTTCTCACGTATAAATCGTCCTTGTTTTTTCTTTAACGTATAAATCGCCTCAGTTTACATGTATAAATCGCCCTATGCTCATGTATAGATCACCCTATTCTTTTTCATGTATTGATCGCCTACTTTGATGATGGTATAAATCGCCTTACTAAAATGTATAGATCGCCTGTGATGTTGGATGTATAAATCGCCCAATAAAACAAAACAACGGTACTGTCATCCTTCTTTTGTCTTCTTCACAAACTAACAAAACGTAAACGTCCTTGTTGCAAATATTGTAGATCTTAGTCCCCGAGGCTCTTGATACCAAATGTCGTAACCCGGAACCACCTTCAATTCACCATGGTAACCAAGAAAATAAGATTGGAAGATATGAATAAATTGTAGAGAGAGGTTGGAGAGAATTTTAGAGAGAGAAACAAGAGTGGTTGATTAAACTTGTGAAAATTACAAATGTAACCAACACCCTCTCCACACTTGGAGAGGGGTATTTATACCCTTATGGCCGGATGGGCTTTTGCCATGGGCCAGGTTTAATGTTAACTTGGGTCGGGCTCGGGATTACATTGGACCTTAGTCCGAGACGCGTACAGTATTAGATTAATTAACGAGCCCAATACCCGTTCTAGCCTATTACATCATTTAATTAAATAAATGATCGAGACCTAATATTCCTAATGAACGAACTTCTCGTTCGACTTAATATTTTGAGGCTAACAGAAGACGACAGCAATAATGAACAAGACTCAAGTGGTGAAGACAGTGATCAAGAGAATGACAGTGATGATGACAAAACCCAATCAGACAATGAAAATGAGTCTGATTCCAAGCATGAAACTGATGAGAATGAATCGGGTTCCGATTCTGATCAAGAAGAAAATGAAGAAGATATAGGAGATGATGAAGAAGAAATGAAGGACAAGCCTGTTAAAACCCCGTCCAATGATTCTGATAATGAAGATGAAGCAAAGATTACTGATAAAGCAGAAAGTGATGAAGATGAAGAGATGGATTATACAACCAGTCAGCTATACGATGATGTGGATATAAGGCTGAATGAACCAGTTGATACTGATAAAGGGTTTATTAAAGAGGAGGGTACCGATGCTGAAATAACTAACATTCAACAAGGGAATGAAAATCCAGAGATCTCTCAAGTCATAGAAGATGCTCATGTGACACTTTCTACTATTCCATAGAAGACTGAAGTCCTAGTTACCAGCTCTTCTCACTAATCCGACTTGGCATCTAAATTCTTGAATTTTTCAGATATTTGCCTCTTACTGAAAGCAGAAAAGTGTTTCTCTCAAGGATGTTACGTCCATCATGAATAAGTACCAAACAGCTAAAACAACCCACACTCCTTACAGTACCTATCTTAGTTATCACCAATTCTACACCAGTATACTCCACCGTCATCCCACAATCATTACCATCCTTCACTCTCCACCACAACAATCAACATCCACACCATCACCAACAACTGAAGCTACAAATCCTCAATTTGCACTTCCTGATTTCGAATTCGTCTTCCAATTCAACAACAGAGTCACAACATTGGAAAAAGATGTTTCTAAACTCAAAAAGGAAGATCCTCAAAAACTCAAGCTGACAGCTTAGTAGTCGAAATGCATTCTAGGACGCATAGGTAGGAGCCACAGAGATGAATCAAAATACCTTTGTAACGACCCAAACCCGCTCCGGAGAGTAGGCCGAAACGTCATAATCATGGTGTCATATCAAAGCATAATAAAGGCATAAAGTCATAAATGATAACATAGAACAAGGTGGAAAGCCGGAATCAAACATCGGCTCCCGATTATGAGATCAACATGAATAACGTAAAAGAAGTCTAAAGGACTAAAACATGTGTCCAAGATAGTATAGCACATCAAAGTGTCTGCGATAAAAAGAAAGGAAGCTAAATGGTCACTTCCTAAGCACACACTCTCTCAAGCCCAATCTCCCTCTAGATACCTGCCGTATAAGAAAGAGAAAGAAATACGGCTGAGCATAACGCTCAGTGAACGGATATAATAACAATGTAAGTAATAAGTATGAATCCTGGATAATAAGTATAAAGCAGCGGAAAGATCATAAGTGTCATGAGGAAACCTGGAGAATACGTCATGAAGGAATAGGAAATAAACATGTAATACATGGTAACGTGAAGTCAAAGATGTCATGAGATATCATGGATAGTATAAACATAAATAATAAGGAATGCCCACGAGCTCATATAATCATACATGTCATAATAATAATGTCGTGAATACATGCATATAATAGAGGGGTTGCCTCAACATGTAATAGAGGGGTGACCTCTTATAATAATATGGGTGGAGGGATCAGCTCCAATGTGATGGGATGTAGAGCACACACCAACCAATCACCATGAACGTGTAAACATGTAAACTAGGATGCACCCATACGCCCCTGAGAATTTAAATGGCCCCAAAATGTATCTAATTGGTAACATGATAAGGGACGCCGCGTGAAATCACTCTCATCGCGGAAAGAGTCGTGGACACAGGTGCCTAATGTGTCACGGTCATGGTACTCCATGATAGGTGTAAGTTCATGTAAATCATGGTCATGCGGTATTTATAGCTCGGGCCAATAGAATAAGTCTTGAAATCATACATGTATAAGGATCATGGCTAAAGGACATAAAAAATAGGGAAGCATAGCAGTTTCTGGGATGAATCATGAAAGAAAGATATGTCCGTACTGATGGCGGATATATCCCGTACATTATGTCAGCAGTAACGGAAGAGATGGATAAGAGAGATGGGAAGCATACTCCCTGCTTAATGCGATCTACATGTTAAAGGACATATATAAGTTACTTGTTCATGATTAAGGTTACTTTCCATTTTTAGCAACTTTCTATTTTTAGTAACTTTCTATTTTTAGTAACTTTCTATTTTTAGCAACTTTCTATTTTTCGTAACTTTCTATTTTTAGTAACTTTCTATAATTAGCATGATTCCTTGAGTAGTTCGTTCCATGATTAACATATTCCATGAATAATATGTTACAGATTAGTATTCTTGTTAATATGGGTACTTTCCAAAAAATAGCAGCTTCTTATTATAGTAAGTTTCCAAAAATGACTTTCCTTAATTACTTTCCATAAATGATAACTTTCCTGATTTATATGTTTCCTTTATTAAAACTTCCAAAAATTGCTTATCTAAGAATAGCAGGTTTCTATAATAGCTGTTTCGATAATTAGCAGGTTTTATAAATAGGATTTCTATTCTGTATTTTCTTTTACCATCCAAATCCTTGATTTTACATAATTAAGTAATTAGTCCTTTTTAGTTATTTATATTTAATTAAACATGATCTTTAATTATCATTTTTTTGCAAATCAAGGCCCTTATACATCAAATATGGTTATTTTCATACTTTATACTTTAATTACGATCATCCTTGTACTTTTCGTACTTTACACTTTTAGTCCCTCAGTTTTAAATACATTCGAATTATATATATTATTATATAATTAATCATGTTTATACCCATTAACATTATCAAAGCAATTTTACCCTTCTACTTATTTTCTCAGAATCTATACATTATATTAACATGCCATAATCAGTCCTTATAGTTTCAGAAATTACAAAAACCCCCTTCTACTTTTAAAAAACTATGGGTAACCAATAAAATTGCAAAAAACCTTAATTAGAATTTTCCCCATAATTTTCATAAATTTTTTACATTCATTAGCATGTATTGGACCTGGGAAAATATAAAAACCCTAACCCTAATTCGTTTTCCAATTTATTCCTGCATTTCTTTATAATTAAAATCGGCTATGAATTAGGAAATTCCACAAATAATTTATTAAATCTTTTATCCAATTTTTATTACAATTTATTGGTTAAAATGATATATACCATAGTCATAAAAATTATAAAATCGTAATTATAAAAGTTATGTGAAGCCGAATAAAATTCTTGCAATTATTTAGGTTGAGATCATGTTTAAGCTTAATAAATCAAAATAACGCCAACCCTGCATGAGTATTTTTCTCTTGAACATAATCAGATGTATATAATGTAAAATGAGTTATTAAAATACATCTTGATAATTATGGATGATTTTATGAATTATTGAGTTCGGGCTAGGTATTTCGAATTCAAAAGTACACCATTAAATCGAATCATTGCTTCAAACCATTGAATCCAATAATTTTATTAGCTCCCTTGTACTCCCAAGAACCCTAGAAAATTCGTCCCTTGCTGTATAAAAATGTTGTGCCACCACCTAAATTATTTAGGTTTTCGGAAATAGGTTTTTAAAGATTTACAAATGAAAATAATGTATATAAAAGATATACTAGGAAGAAGTGCCGAGTTTTTGGGTATTTCAAAGTATAAAATCAGATTTTATTTTGCCTAAAATATTTCATAATTTCCTTATTTTATTTAATATTTAATTGTATAGTATAGGTAATTAACTATAATGAATTCGGCAAAAATACATATATATAATAACATAATTATTTTTTCTTGCATAATATTAAGATATTTTAATATTTATATTTCAGACTTGTCCCCATGATGTACTTTATAATTTATAACACTTGATTGAATTTTATTCATGCTTTTATTTAATTTTCTGACATTAGGGGCATTTTGGTAATTTTGCACTTGTTCTGATTTTAGGGTTTTACAACCTTTCGGCGTCAATCACTGCAAAGATCACTAAGCAAGTCAAGATTCAACTTCCCCAGATTCTGCCAAAGGAAGTGTCTAACTTTGCTCCACCAAAAATCCAACGCATGGTTACTAAGTCAGTCTCTTTGAGCAGGCAAATTCTAGCGAAAGGAGTCCTTTTCTCAAACCACATCTTATATGAGGTTGCCTGCAACGCTTATTGGAATGTGAGGTGAAGAAGGATTTTTACGGACACCAAAAATGGAATAAAAGTGAATATATTTGGCAGTTCCTAAACAACAGAGATTGCTTAATAAAGGATTGAAAAAATCTAATGATTCGACAAGACTCTCTTCTCCACTTATGATAAAGTGTATTCGTTGAAGAGAATCCGAAAAGACAAAGATAAAGATGAAGACCCTTCCGCTGGATCAGACCGAGGGTTGAAGAAGATGAAGACTAGCAAAGATGCAGAACCAACAAAAGGTCCTAAAGCTAAAGAATCACAGTCTGGATCATCCAAAGGCAACAAGTCTCAACCAAAATCTTTTGGAAAGTTTGGTCAATCAGAGGAACTAGAGTTTGAGGTTGCAGATTAAGATATGCCACAAGATTAAGAAGGGAATCTGGGTAATGATGATGATGAACCCATGAAAGAGACTATATCTAAACATAACTGGTTCACCAAACCACAAGAACCCATTGATCCTGATTGGAATGACAGAAAGACTCCATAACAAGGACCCACTCAAAGCTGGTTAATGACTCTTGCAGCTTCTGCTGATAAACCGTCAAAGACATTTGATGAATTGATGATCACTCATATTGACTTCTATGCATACATCATGAATGGCCTAAAAATCACCAATCTTACTCAAGAAACCCTGTTAGGACCAGCATTCAGAATTCTTAAGGCTCGCATACAATTGACTTGATTTGGAATATAACTTTATGATGTTACAAGGCTCTTTCAGAAAAACTTGATTGGGAGAATTCAGAAGGCGGTGACTATCCATTTGATCTTACCAAACCCCTTCCTTTAGTCGTGAGTGAAAATCGTCAAAAAGTACTTGTTAACTACTTCTTCAACAATGATCTCAAGTATCTACAAGGAGGAGTTTCGACAATGACCTACACGACTTCTATTACAAAGAAAAATGCTATTCAATATGATCTTCTAGGCATTGAAGACATGGTTCCAAATATATGGGTTCCTATTAAAGTTGCCTATGATAAACATGCGTTATGAGGAATCTTATATTGGAGAGAACAACGTAAGACCTTCTGTAGATATGCACGGGGCCTGGAATCAAGACATGATGTATATTCTATGAAACGTATTCTGGAAGTAACTCAGGTCGAGGTAATGAGGAAACATAGGTATGGGTATCTAAAAGAGATTGTAGTAAGAAGAGCTGATAATGATCTTTACAGATTCAAGGAAGGTGACTTTCTACGTCTTCGTATCAATAACATCGAGGACATGCTTCTCCTTGTTTTTTAGAATCGACTCACAAATCTCTTAGGCAATGATGTTTCCGACTTCGCAATAGCATTGAGAATGTTCACCAGAAGCTTGGTTATTCAGAAGCGAGTCGAAGATCTTTAACTCGGAGTTAAAAATTACCAAAAGAAGATCTACATCACCAAGCCTAAAACTACCTGACCCGGCCTCAGAAAAAGGGACCCATTCACTCCATATCAAGACCCTCAAGGATTCATTTATGTCGACAACCAAGAGAGAAACAGGTTGATGCACTCAGATGAACTTTACAAGTTCAGTGATGGCACATTAACAAGGCTTATAACTTCGCTTGAAGACATTACAAATAATATCAACATGGAGTACCTGCTAAAGAGAAGATGGAGTACATTGGAAAAGAAAAGAGCTCATATCATGATCAAGGCGATTAACAAGCTGTAGAAGGAGAGAAGGAGAATGAGGAGCTTAGAAAAGTTTATTGGTGGGAGACACTACGGAACTGACCTCCGGCTACTTCAACAAACAATATGACTTTGTCATATTGTGTTCGTCATTATAAGGTCATTTCGTATTCTATAAACTTGTGAATATGTATATATGTAGTGTAGACTTAACAATTAGGCATATATAGTGTTCGAGTATGAATTTTCAAGAATTTCTTAGTAAATTCAAAAATTTTCAAATTAACATACTCAAACACCATATAATACCCTCATAATTTGAGAAGGAGCATTAAAATGTTCCAATAATCGACTTGTTAATAATTTGACATTTTTCCCCCGAAACCATGAATATTTGAATCAATTGATATCCAAAATATCAAGAGATTTAACATTTTTGATAAGGGTAGAAAATGTGATTAAAATATATGGCTAATAATGTGATTTTTAAGATCTCAAGTGTACGCTAACCCATATACGTGCTACACTCTTTTGATTAATCATTGCACATATAAAGGGGGAGCAAATGGTTAAGTGATGGCTGAAATGTGGAAGTACCAAAGATCGACCAGTTAAATTACTGTAGTGGAGTTATAAGGTGGTTAAGTTTAGGTATCCATTCCTATGATCCAGCCAGAACCAGAGGGATCTACCCAGGGATATTCCACTAGATAATGTAGAAGTCCTTAGGTATGAAAAAAGGAGTAAAGTGAGATTAAGGGAAAAGTGCAAACTGAGATGGAGCTAGTACTGGAACAAACCCAACAAGGTACTAGTTATGAAGTCTCGGTAAGCGCTGAAGGGGTTAAAGAATTAAAAAGAAAAGTTAAGATAAAGGGTGAAAAGAAAGAAGCCCTCCTTACATTTTGGCAGATACCGGGTCAATACATTTGATGTCTAGAATCACAAAGATGATTGCTGACATTGAAGTCTGACATCATGGACCCAGTGATGTAATGCACAACCCTCCTTAGCCACTCAGAATCTCTTAAAAGATTTATGTTTCATTTCTCACGGAGATTACACGTATTTCTATTAACTTTCTCACTCCTCGTTAGTTGGTATTGAAAAGGTGGCAGTCTGCTCCAGCCCCCGATCACTAAAACCAAAGTGCACTATTGAGTCTAGAGCCAAAAGAGATCATCTATAAATCTCATTAGGACACTTGTCAAAATTATGCTTGCTAATTCACATAATGTGAAAAACAAGAAATATGTATAAAGAGTCCTACGCATTATCCTTGTGATTTTGCCAGAACATCTGAGTGATAAGTATTCACAGTGAAGATGGAAATCCCGCTTGAGCCAACATCAAACAAGCTCTTGGTAGGTGACTTGTGAGATCCTATACGGATCGAACTTGTGATACTGGATATCAATTCGATCCAGCTTATGAATTGACGAATGAATTTTGAAAAAGATAAAACTGTTGGTGTGTCATAAAAACCATTTGCATTTTGACACACCTATTGATTTTCTAAATCAATTTTCAATCTTATGTCCATGGGAAGCCTCACAAGGGTATCTGGACATAGGAAAGCTGAACACGAATTGACGGCTTAATTAGGAAGATAGTAACTTACTGGTTCACTCTTACCGTGTTGTCTGCTTTGAGATGCTCTGGTAATGAGAACGGCTAGTTCAGGTGCGAAACCCTGTCAAGGAGATTCTTCGGAATTCTACTTGATCACAGACAGTATTTATACTGAATAATGGGGAACCGTGGTTGTTACAACCGAATTCTATGAAATGATAAAGCCACTTTTGTCCATATATGTTGTTTATCACTAACCCATTTATACAGATTTCCCGACGATGGTAGCAGTTTCCCGATGACCAGTCGAAGCCAATACCATATGCTCATACTCGAACGACATATATAAAGACATCATGAAAGCTCAAGTACATGTTTCAAGACTTCTGCTACTCTGATACCGTATGTCTATCTTGAAGTGACGAAGTGTTAAAGTTAAAGAACTTCAAGAAAGATGCATCATTAAAGCTTTCAAGTTATCATATCAAGAAAAGTATGAGCATGTCGGTCCAAAGTTACAAGATCACAAGATGGAAAGATTTCAAGACGACGTGAAGAGATTATGCTTGGTTGATGATCTCAAGAAGTTTAATATCACATTCATATCAAGTCAAAGATGCAAGTCAAAGCCTAAAGTCAAAGATCACTACAACATATCATAAGTTAATAATTGAAGTTAAAGACTACGAGCTTAAGACTAAAATCAAAGCATAGTATGCTAGGTTTAAGTTTTTGTAAATTAGAGTGACCTCCCTTATGGGGAGATTGTTAGAAATACAAAAAGTATCGGTCAGTTCCAATATAGTTAGTCGTAGCTTGTAGTAAGTCGAATAGTTAAGATAGAAAGCTAACCGGGCTAAAAGCCCATGGAAAGCCTCTTATGAGGCCCATGGCCGGCCATAATCCATTGTATTTATACCCTCTCCACACATGGAGAGGGTGTTGGTTGTTCATTTTCCCACATAGTTAATCTAATATTCTCTTCTTTGTTTCTCTCTCTAAGTGATCATCCAACCACCTCTTTCTCTCTCTAAAAACTCTCGGTCGAATCCTATACTATATGTGTTAAGATATTCTACAAGATATTACTAGCATAACTTTGTTCTTGCCTCCCTTAAACTTGTTGCATAGTAACCCTACCGTCTTGAATAGTGTCTTGATTTCTAGGATTAGAGGAAGTTCTAAGCTGATTGTTGGTTAAAGGGAACCTTGAAGAGGCTACAACTA
>BQNB010014641.1:12704-30367 GCA_026074375.1 Tanacetum coccineum
TATACTGGGGTGGACATTCCATTGTTTCCTACAATGATTGTTCAGGGCCCAATTGTTCAGGGTGAAGGATCAATAGTCCTAGTTGAGTCCCATCACACACCCACAAGTGCTCCATCAACCTCACAACCGCATCTTTCACCAACACTTAGGAGTTCTATCAGACAGGAAACTGAGGTTCCTTAGCCTAGTTCTCCTCCTCACACCAATGTAGCAGATGAGGCTGCTTCCACAGGTGTGGATGTCAGATATGGAGGGGTTGCCACTACTGTCACTGGCTTAGAAGTAGGACAGGGCAGTGGTAACATTGATAAGACCCCTACCATGCCCCATGATTCACCTCTCCTAAGAGTTAACACACTTGGAAGTGATGAGGGCAGTATGACACTACAAGAATTGATGGTTTTTTATATAACATTGTCAAAGAAAATGGAGAGCTTGGAGACAGACTTGAAGCAAACCAAGAAAATATACGGTGCTGCTTATACTAGGCTTATCAAGAAGGTGAAAAAGTTGGAAAAAATAGCTAAGTCCAGCCAAGCTAGAAGAAGGGCAAGAATTGTTATCTCTAATGATGAAGATGATTTAGAGGATCCTTCCAAACAAGGGAGGAAGATAGCTAAAATTGATCCAGATCCTGGCATTTCATTGGTACAACATGATGCATAGATTTAAGGGAGGTATGGGCATGATATGCAGTTTGACTTTGATGCTACTAAGGAAGCTACTACTGCTAGTGTTGTTGTTAGTACTGTCAGTCCTACAAGAAATACTGGAGTTTCTACTGCTGATGACATTACTATGGCTGGGACAATGGTGTATATCAGGCAGAGTGCAATCAAAGAGAAAGGTAAATGTAAAATGGCCGAATCTGAAAATTGTACAGACCAAGACAAAGTTGCAGCAAGAACAAGAAAGACTTGATTTTGAAGCAGCTATGAGATTGAAAGCTGAACTTAAGGAAGAAGAGAGGCAGAGGATAGTCAAGGTACATGAAGCAGCTACCTCTTTTAATGTTGAATAATTGGAAGACATACAAGCTAGAGTTGAAGCTGATGAAGAGTTAGTGTAGAGGTTACAAGCAGAGGAAAGAGAAAAGTACACTGAAGCTGAACAAGCAAGAATGCTTTCAGAGCTTATCAACCAGAGAAAGAGGTATTTTGTTGCACAAAGAGTTGAAGAAAAGAGGAACAAGCCACCTATACAGGCTAAACATTGGACCTATATGTCTAATTATATAAAGAACATGGGAGGTTATACACTGCAGCAGTTGAGAGATTATTCCTTTGATGAGATCAAGACTTTGTTTGAACCAACAATGAGGAAGGTAAACACTTTTGTTCCAATAGAGAGTGAAGTTAACAAAGCAGTTCCTGAGCTAGCAGCTGGAAGTTCAAAAAGGGATGCAGAAGAAGAACTTGATCAAGAAAGTTCTAAGAGGCAAAAGACTAGTGAAAGCTCAAAACTAGCTGAAGAACCAAGAGATAAAGAAGCTGATGAACTGTCACAAGAAGAGCTACAACAAATGATGATAATAGTTCCAGAGCAAGGGATGAATGTTGAAGCCTTACAAACTAAGTATCCAATAATTGACTAGGAGATTTACACTGAAGGCACTAGGAAGTACTGGAAGATCATTAGAGTTGTAAATCATATTAAGGTACATCACTTCTTTGATGATATGCTGAAAGCCTTTGACATGGATGAATTTGTGATGTTGTAGAGTCTGGTTAAAGAGAAGTTCAATTCAACAGAACCAACAAATGACAAAGAAAGAGAGATATGGGTTGAGTTGAAAAGATTATTTGAACCAGATACAGATGATGAGTTATGGAAGCTTCAAAAGCATATTACTAGTTTAACTTGGAAGCTATATGATTCATATGGAGTGCATCATGTGTCTATAGAAAAGGGAATAGACATCTACATGCTAGTAGAGAAGGAGTATCCATTGTCAAGGGGAACTCTTACATTGATGTTGGTCGCAAAGCTCTTGGTGGATCAAGATAATGAGATGTCTTATCAAGTCTGATCACACCTTTTAAAGTATATATAAATATAAATATATAATTATAAGGGTAAGAATCAAAAAATCTCAATTATAGTAATCCGGGAGTATGATTCCCGGGTCGTTTCCCCAACGAGGAATGCAATTGAAAGCCGAGAGTCGTTATGAGAATCGATGCTTGAATGGAACAAGATTATGATTGGTTATCTAAAACTACGGGAAAATTAAGGCAAAAACTTAAAAACACTTAAGGGAAGACAAATTTTAACTAAAAACGCAAAACGGGAATCTAAACGGGACCTAAAAACCCTAAATTATCAATTTAAGTCCTAAAATGATCTTTTTGGTTTTTATAAGTCTTAATTGACTAAAAAGCTAGAACAAAGAAAACTATACCAAAAACAAAGGTGATTAGGGCTTGAAAACACTAAAAACGTGAACGGGATTCAATCTCGTTCTTTAAAAATCAAAATTTTGCAATTTTAACCCTACAAAAGCAAATCTAATTTTCCTAGGTTCTAAATGTTAAAAGAAAATTTTCTAAAAAAGAATTATATTTTTTTGACTTTTTTATAATTTTTTATGAATTAAAAACGATTTTAATGAAATTAAATGTTTAAAAATACTAAACTATTTAATAAAAATCTGAAAAAATTAGCAAAAGAAGCTTGAACAATGCTTGTCCTAAGAAAAATAAATCGGTAAACACAGCTTATCAAATAAGCTAAAAACGCCTAATAAGCTAAAAGGCCTAAAACGTATATAAAAGATTAATTGTGCAAACCTAAACTGAAAAAGACCCAAGGGCGAGTTGGAGAGGGAGTGTGTGTATAAAACGTTTGGTGATAAGGGTGAGGTCCCGGGTTCGAGCCTTGCTCACCTAGGACTTCCCCTAATCCCAAATGTTTTTGTTTTTGCCATTTTTTATAACTTTTTAAAACACTTAAAAATAAGCAACTTTTGTGAAAACAAACTTTTTGAAACTTAAAAATAAGCACACAAATAAGCACTAAAGGGAGACAGTTTGCTTAAAAGCTTAAAACTAAAAAGAGCTAAACTGTTTGCAATTTTTAGCACAATTATGCAACTATCAAGACAAATAAGCAACAACAGATAATAAGCTATATCTAATAAGCATCAGAGAACAAAAATAAGCAAAGAAAATGAGCTACAATAAGCTAAGAATGACATAATAATATTTAAGGCTTAAACACTTAGAATTTTTAAGCTACAATGCAATTAAGCTTAAATAAGCCTTACTCTAAAGGAAATAAGCTAAATTAAGCTAAAACTATCCTAATGAGCAACACTAAACCTAAATAAGCAAAAGAAATAAGCAAATAAGCTCAGATAAGGCAAATAAGCAAAATTTCCAAAAACAGCAGGCAAACAGCAAAGGGGGTACCTTTGAGCTTAAAAATAAGCTCTTAAACAGATCCTTATGGCAAAAAGGCTTATATCTTTGAAAAGCTTATGCAATAAGCTTCAATAATCAGCAATCAAATAGAAGTTTGAAACAAAGGAAGGCCAAGAAAAAGCTTATTGAAAAGGCTGTTTGAAACAGATTCAACACTTAGAAAACTTTTTACAATCTTCACAAAATACCAATTTTGAGCTTAAAAATAAGCCAACAAACAGATCCTTATGGATCTGTGACCTACAAACAGATTAAGATATGACCTCAAAGAACTTATAGCAACAATCAAAACACAGTTTGAAATTCAGAATAAGCCACAATGAGCATTTGAAAAAGCATTTTCTTCTTTTTTCAACACTTAGTTATAAACTTGACAGTTTTTAGTAAAAACTCAAATCAACAATGCAGACTTTTTCCTAACCTTTTCTAGTGCATTTTAACACTTGAACATGCATAAAAACGACACTCAATCACAATCTCAAAAGTTTTAACCAAATAAGCTGAATAAACCAACTATGATATCACAGATTCAAACAACAAGATTTTCAAACTATGATTCTCAAATTCATCACTTAAAAACTCAAACAAATTAACTTTTATTACTCCTTTTATCTAATCTAAGTTGACTTAATAGCACAAAACAGGTTTTGACCCAATTTGACCCATGAACATAGTTAATCCAAACACCCCTTTAAAATTCATTTTTGGTTTTCTATCTTGATAAAAGCTGTTTAAGCCACAATTTTCCAAAACCCATAAAAGCTTTGTGAAGGCTTTTAGGGCAGTTCTTTATTGATGATTCTTGCTTAAAAAGCTTATCAGGTTAGATTAAATGTTCAATCGCACTAGAATTATATAATAGCATATTACCTCAAAACTTGTCATTAAATAATACTTATAAAACTTTTACAGGAATTTGGAATTACTGATTAACTGTGTATAAAACTTAAATGAAATTACATTAAAAAGAGACTAAACTATGAAAAACTACTCCTCACTACAAGGGTTAAGCCCTCTATTTATAGGCCGGATAGAAGGACCTAGATCCTTGGCTTGGTTTTCTTGTGTGAGAGAAAAAAAAGCTTCAATCTTGGCCCTTTAAATCATCTAGTGCTTCTTTAAATTCATCTTAGCCCTTAGATGTGGTCTACGTACTTCATTCCCAATGATTACCTTGGATCGCCAACGTGTCAGAGCCCAAACACGTCACTCATTGCATCATTATTGGCTTCTAGAAGGAGTTTTAAGTGGGTTTAACCTCGGGGTAAGAGTAATTTTGGGGATGGAGGGTGAACAGTAACAATGGGGTGTGAGCGGGAAAAGGGGTTGTTCTGTTTGTTTGGTGCAGGGTGAGGAGTTTGTTAGATTGGCAAGAATGGTCCCTCTATTTTATATGAGTGTATTGCAACTTTAGTCCTTTGGTGATACACTTTGGTCCTTGGAGTTTATAAATGTTTGCACCGTTATAAAAGGGTAACGGGTGTGGTGTTGGGCTTGGTGTTTGGGCCGGTTATAAAAAGGAATGGTTTGGGCTTTTTATTAAGTTTTAAGGGTTATAAGATATAAGTGGGCTGTCCCGGGCCTGGTTTTCGATGCTCTTTCCAAATCTACTTCCCAGGGTTGACTTTGACTTGATTTGACTTTGACTTTTTGTTGACTTTTGGCTTTGACTTGACTTTTCTTTCACGCTCTTTCCATTCTCGTGCTTGGTTTTTGTCGTTTTGGCTTTGATTTTTGTCCTTTTCTTGGATATTCATTACCTGCATAATACAAATGTAAAACATACAAATACAATGTATTTTTGGTATGTTTTTAGTCATTTATGTCTGGTTTTAGTGGTCAAAGGTATGTGTAATTAAACACATACCAATGTCCAGAGAACTTCTTAGGAAGATATTCATGCAGGTTGAAAGACCAAGAAGATGAAGTGTTTGGAAGAATCCTCTCAGAGAACAAGGTTTAACTTCAAGAATACTGATGATTTGGAGGTACATCTAACAAGTTTAGGGAGGTTGTTAGGGATTAAAAGTCTCATAACTTGTACTGCAATCCATGAGTTAGTACTGCTCAGTTACAACTGCTAGTTTAACTGTTAGTACTGGCTGAGTAGTTAGTTCTTGCCAAGTACTAACTTAAGACTGATGATAGGACTTAAGACTGCTGGTTGAAGATTAAGGACTACAAAAGTGATAAAGACGTTTTGATATATTGTTTCAAGGTGGTAAACCCTAGTAACTACATAGAGTACTCGTATTATTGATAACATTTTATATTGGAGCTTTTCAGTAAATATCAATTGTTCTTACAATTTACTGTTTGATAATCATCTTTTAAAGTATAAAGAATAGATTCGCATTACTCTTTTGTATTTCACAAAGTTTCTACAATAGTTATTTCTGGATTTATCAATGTACTTAACCTTTACAAGCTATGAATCGATATTAATTTGGATCAACAAATTTGATCCATGGATCGCTAGAGTCTATATACAAGGAATGAATTATAATGAGGGTGCAAAGAGCATGGGGGAGCTCGAAGTATGTGAGTAATTTTTTTGAGCGTGGAGATGGTTAAAACGTGGTGACAGAAGACTTCACTAGGATGATCAAGCTACCTTTTTGGAAGTAGGAGTGAATTGTCAAATACAATGGAAGGGTTCATCCTTACTCTAAATACTTAACTCCTCCACTTTAAAATCACCTTTCAACTTTAGGTCTTCTTCTCTTACTTCAATTATTATACTTGAAGTACCAACTTCTTTTCATGTTTCTTCTCATTTCTCATGACCTTGTCTAAAAACTATCAAGATACATAAATTCTCATTCGAACTTTAGATTTCTCATGTCTTCTCTCTTACTCCAAACTTGTATTCTTGAATGCACCTACCTTTTTCTCATTCCTCCCAACCTATATAACTCGGGCACATACCTCTTCTCATACCTTCAAACCTATATACTCGAAGACCTTTGTTTAATTTTTATGTCCTCTTCTAACCCTATACCAACCTATATACTCAGTAGTACTTCCTGGATGATACAGAACTTCCGAGTCGGGTGCCTTTTTCTTTTGACTAAGGGGGAGGAAGAGTGTAAAAAGAGTAATTTTACACTTTACTATGAGTTACAGTTTACTATTTTTGTCATCATTAAAAAAGGGGGAGGAATGTTTGTGCAAATACTTTACGATATTGAATCTATATCAGTCTCTTTATGTTGTTTGATGACAAATTTGTGACTGGTATTACGTAACGTACAAGTGCGCAAGTTACTCGTAATCACAATCTTCAATTCATACATGCATCAACATCTCTTGTCGTCTTAAGTAGCATCAACACAGGCATTTTTTTAACCGACGTAATCACGTAAGGTATGTACATTCTACATTAAAACTTTGTAGGATGATCAAAGAATAAGTTTTTGTCATAAAACTTTATATTTTTTAGAAATGTAACAAAACAATTTTTCAAATATTAATTAGATAAATTATTTTTGAATTATAAAGAAATATTTTATTTGGTAATTATTTCAAAATTAAAATCTGGCCATTTTCCCTCCTAAAACAAGTCCCATCTTCACCAGATAAATATTCACCACCTCAAAAAGAAATAAAAATCGAGTGTCTGTTAGACAGACCCTTAAATATAGGACGGTCCTACGGCCCCCTAATATATATGGGGGTCTAACATTTCTGACAAACATATTTAGATCCTCATAAATTGTTGTCATTGCTACTTTTTTCGAGTCTTTTGTGCCTCTCTTTTTCTGATCTAAATCTCTTTTCTTATACGCTTTTATTTGATCATTTAAACTTGTTTAATCTTGTTTTAAATGTGATCCAATGTTCTTCAATTCTTTCTTTCTCAAGTGCAAGACGAAGAACTTTCGTCCATCGTCAAGATACGAAGTGATGTAGTCTATTAGTCCATTTGTTACAATTTGTTACATGTAGATCAGGTTCATGTTTTCAATATTTCTGTAGTAGTTAGATACCAGTAGCATGTTAGTCGGAAAATAAGTGTGAGATCTAAGTTTGTATTTTAGGTCCTCAAAATACAAGTAGTGGGTGGTGACTGGTTCTCAGCTAGATTAGGGAATCGACATTAGTTAGTGTTGAAATATAATAAGCGACGCAGGGTTATGTGTTTAAAGCTTAAACAAAAGGTTTGTTTTGTTGGCCATTAAAACATAACGGTTTGTTGTACTCGAAGAAGAACTTGACATCTAGCTTAGGTCGGATAATAATGTAAGCACTTGTAAGTTTTTCTCTGCGAGGAGGGAGTTTGTTGACTAGTGAAAGTAACTCTTTAGTGGTACTCGAGAGTGGAGTAGGGACTAAAAGGAGCTTCATGACGACCCACTATAACTTTAATCGGTTCCGGTGTGCGTTTCCTTTTACTTATCTCTCTATGCTTTTATTTACATTTATCACTTTACTTTTATATTTACATTGTGTTCATGTTTGTGTGGATAGTTGTGTATATTGTGTTAATTATGATTGTGTAGTACTTTATAGTTAATATTGAGGTTGTGCTTGTATTGTTAAAGTATGCGCTAGTTATTGTAAATATATTATCGATACTTCTCATATTGCGTCTAACTTGATTGGCGATTTGATATGAAAGATTTAAAGTTTTTAAACAGAAACGTATTCATCCCCCTCCCCTCTACGTATTCCATAAATTCCCCTCACTAGGCTCGAGACTACTGAGCATGAGCTGGATACATTGAGAGCTAGAGTGTATTCTGCGAGCAGAGATTGCCATCTCTGTGGCTTAAAGTGGGTGCTAAAGCAGCAAGATGGGATCAGTTCGAGCAGGTATTGAGTTAGAGCATAGGTTGGATCTGCAAAGTATTTGATTCTACATGGCGAGTTACCCAAGGTTAGCGATAAAGTTTGCATCAGGAGGATTTAGCAGCGTCTTGGCATGTAGACATTAGAATAGTATCATTTATAGCTATCTTTAATTTAGCCCACTAAGTTGAGTAGTACTCGCTAGTGGCATTAATATGACGCTTGTGCTCTTTTTATTTTGTAAAAACATTTTACCAAGTATTAATACCACTATGTCGGTTATGATTTTGTTATATTATGATGTTGTTTACTTTGCCTTGGTTGTTATATTATACCCCTTGTGTATCATGATTACATTATGTTCTATGTGTATCGTAATCTCATCTTATACGTTGTACTTAGTATGTCTCGTGATTACATTTTGGATGGAATCTCATGTGCTATAATCTTGTGGATTTTGAAGAACAATGCCGGACTTACCCAACAAGGAATGATTTGATGTATCGAGCAATCGATGACCTAATGTGTTGCTGCAACAATGACCGCTTACGAGCTAATCGGGACAACAAAAGTGGATACTGGATATGAAACCAAGTGAGGTAAGAGGAGCTGTAAACACTACCGTGGTTGCACATATAAGGAAATTCTTTAACTACCAACCGTAACTTCTGGGAACTATGGGAGTGTTAGTTGGCAGATGGTTTTGAGGAAGATGAATATGTGTTCCACATCATCAAGTGAAGTATGCTACATGCACCCTATTAGATAGTGCATTGACATGGTGGAATTCATATATGAAGACAGTTGGAATTGATGCTGCTTATGAAATGTCTTGGAAGGAACTCATGAAGATGATGACTAAAGTGTACTACCTAAGGAATGAAATATAAAAGATGGAGAGTGAACTGTGGAATCTGACTGTTAAGGGTACTGATGTTGTGGGTTATACCCAACGTTTCCAAGAGTTGGCTCTGCTATGCCCAGGAATGGTCCCAGATGAAGAGAAGAAGATCGAGAGGTACATTTGGGGACTCCCAGACAACATCCAAGGGAATGTGACTTCAGCTGAACCAACAAGGCTCCAAGATGCGGTCAGATTAGCTAACAGTTTGATGGACCAAAAGGTACGTGCTAGTGCTTCAAGACAAGTTGAGGACAAGAGAAGATGGGAGAGTAACCAAGGGAACAACCATGTGCAACAACCACCACCTAAGAGGCAGAATATGGCAAGAGCCTACACTGCTGGGTATGGAGAGAAGAAAGCGTATGTTGGAAATTTGCCTTATTGCAATAAGTGTAAGTTGCACCACGCTAGGCCATGCACTGTGAAGTGCGGTAACTGCAAGAGAGTTGATCACATGACTAAGGATTGTAGGACTCCCGTTCCTGCAATAACTCAAAGAGCCCTAGTTGCAAATCAGAAGGCTGCAGTTACTTGCTATGAGTGTGGAAAGCAAGGACATTACCGAAGTAAGTACTTGAGGTTGAAGAACCAAAACTATGGAAATCAAGTTAGGAATGGAGAAGCTCGGGGAAGAGCATATGCATTAGGATGAGGAGAAGCCAACCAAGACCCTAATGTCATTACAGGTACGTTTCTCCTTAATAATCGTTATGCTTCTATCCTATTAGATACTTGATGTGCTGTCGTATAGGGTCAATTATTTGATTATTAAGTTTTAAATTTATATTTAGCCGACAAACCTAAAACAACACTTTAACGAGCAGTGTACCCGGTCAAGATGGAGTTCGCGGTAAGTAGGGTGTCGAACACTAAGAGTAGAATATTAATCCTATATTCTATCAGTATTTTAATTAGTCTATTTACAGGTTAAACCTATGCTATGTACGTTGTCTATTGATATGGGGGTTTTCAGCCTGAGAGACTGGCACAGGTTTGGTGGAAACAAATACCAATTCAATACACAATAAACACAAAAGAAGAAGATTAGAAGATAGAAAAGTGGTACAAGCCAAATGATAGAAAACTGTATTAGCATATTAATCTGGTTTATGGCTGTTGGTTGTTTTATGCACTGATTTACTTGTTCGAGCGGCATATCATTTCTTTAAGCCTTAGGCGAGACATCATCCTAAGACCTAGGACACGCCGATTAATCCTGTCCACAATTTTAAGCTTCTGCATAAAGCATCCTTTAGTTTAATTATAATCTATCTTAGAGAATTAAAGCAGTGGTGATCCTGTTAAAACCCTAGCCTAACGGGACTTTACCCACTTATTGTTTGACAGTGTTTTATATACTGGTAGTCCACTATTCCAATCTTTATCAGTAAATTAAGAGCATGATTGCTGAAGCATAAACGAGTCACCTACAAGTCCAACTAAGCTCATAATTCAAAGACAAAGACAGAACGTTATTTGTGATCCTATTGGTCCAGACATATGAAACACGATATGGAGAGCTATCTCGGTATCTATATTACTTGGTCTGTATCACTAGACCCAGTTGAATGATAGGTCGCATATTCAAACACATAAACAAGTATAAGGTGATAACATAATTAAATAATCAATGATATTTTAAGAAATCGATTTTTAAAACAAACCAAACATTAAACTTTCATTAAGATGGCTAATACCCGAGGGTATTAGCCCACAGCCATTGTAATTATACAAGCGTAATCAAACAATTTAAAATCAAACGATTAAGAGAGTAAGAATTACACAATGTCTTCTATGGATTCATGATCGATGCTTGACCTTGGTGGCTGATCTTCTCTTTTGAAATTCTTCTTTAGTGAGTATGGTATAAAGAATATGATATTGCACACTGAAAACTTGTTTTTGAGTCTTCTATTTATAGTTGCTTAAAAATACTCGATGCGCCGTATCCAGCAGGATTGATACGACATATTAGGCTGGATTTCTTGGAGTGCGCGCTACGTTTGTAATAAATCTTTGATATCTTTCCCAATTTACTTGATTTACTGTATCTTTGAATAATTATCTTCATGGATACGGCGTATGTAGACAGCATGGATACGCCGTATTAGGAATTTGATTCGTAGTTTTATACACGAAAAATATTTATAAAATATAATACTTTAAAAGAGAAATTAAGAAAATTACCAAGTTACCCGGGGTCGAAATCAAAAATTAAAAGGTTGCTTAATCAATTCAAGAGGTCTACAGCACAAATGAAGGGACAAATCATGTTCTTTTATCAAAGGATTCATTAACCTTCTCTCAAGAAGAGCCACGTAAATAATGAAAGAAGCACAAGTTTATGTGGGTTTTGTGCTAAATTCACTCATAAAACTAGCACAAACGTCAAGGAAATGACACGCTGGCGATCCTTAGATATACACAATTTGATCCCAATGACTACAATTTATGATCAAATGATTAAAAATGATTGGTTGAGATTAAAAGTTTGGAGAGCAAGGCAAGAGGACCTAGAAGATTCCAGCTCGCCACTATATAAGGCTCATTCTCACAACACACAAGGAAGTCTTCTTTTTTTATCTTTCTTTTTAAGTAAATTTAGCTAATTTTCGTAATTGTACTTAAATGCTTTTTGTAATCCTCCTTTTCTAGTAATGTAATTCAGTTTTCAATAATGAAATTCCAGTGTTTATTAATTATAAATCTCGTTTTTCTAAGCTCATCATTTTAAGTCAAATTATCTCAATAAGCTATAAGCTCATTTAAAAGCCTCTTTGATCCTATATAGCCTGAATAAGACCTGTGAATTCAGAATTAATCTTACTTAAACCTTAAATTAGTTAAATCTATTATGGATCTAATTGGATTAGAGCTTTTTGGAAGGGGATCTTAACTTGGAAGAGATCCCAAGACTTCTACTTAGCTATAATAAGCTAAGAGCTTGTAGCTGCCTTAATTGGTTCCTTTTGTTTAGCTAAAGGATTAAGTAAGTTTCTCTTTTCATTCTTCTCTAATTTCAGTTTAAATTGCTTAGTTATTGCTTATATGCTTATTCTCTTTGCTTATTAGTGTTTAAATATCTCTTATATTGCTTATTAGTTGTTTGTCCTTATCTGTTTTTGCTTAAATAGTTATAGATCATTAGTTATTAATTTCTGTCATAAATACTCATAAAATCCAAAAACATTAGTTTAATTAGTTAAGATCTTAGAATTTTGCTTATTCAGTTGTTTAATCATGATTGTTAAGATTGTTTTAAGCTAATTTTATCTGTATTTAGTTTTTTGTTCCATAGAATTTCTTGAAAAGTTTATTCGCAAATCTGACATAGTCAAAAAGGGGTGTTTTGGTTAAGCACTCTTGATTTTGCACTAGCAGTACTAACCTCAGTTAGTACTGCTGAGCCTTTACACTACCAGTTGATTGCAATTTTGTACAACTTAAAATAATATCACAACATTAATATAATCCCTAAGAGTAGTTAAGAAGATTTACCAAGTTACCCTTGTATAAAATTCACTCTCAAAAATATATACTAATATAAATTTAGAATACGTAATATCAAAACCGGAGCAAGTATGATCACCCGGGTCCTTTCCCCCCAATGAATAGTGAGATTGAAACCAACGTTTTTCGTATCGATCCTGATTTGAATAGAACCAAAGATATTTTGGATAAGCAATAACTATAAAATTAAATAAGCAACACATAATACAAATTAAGCAAGTAAACTAATTTTAAACCCCTAAAAATGTAAACTAAAATTTCACTAGGTAAAGAAAAGTTGCCGAAAATTATTAAAAATAAAAGCCCTATTTTTTATCTTTTTATAAAAGTTTAATTAAACTAATTAAAACTTAACCCTAATTATTAATTAAAACTTAACAAACCTAATTAAACTTAACTAAGGACTAATGGTGCAAAAAGGAAAAGGACTAATGGGGAAAACACTTTCTGACGGGGGAACTAACTGGCAAACAACTAAAATCGAAAGTTACCACTTCTACCCTTAAATCTACCCCGCTACACAAACTAAGTCCCGAAATAAGTTGAAATTTAAAAAGTGCTTAAAATGAAAAACTCAAAGAAGCAAAGTTGTAAGAAAAAACTAGGGGAAACAAAATTAATAAAAGCTACTTGGGCTGAAACTCACAAATAAGCTCTCAAAGAGCTTATTTTTAAGCTGTTACAGAAAGGAGGGTTTAACCCTTGGTTTTAGAAAATAAGCTATAAAAAACTCAAAACTAGATCAAAATGAAAAAGGAAAGAAGTTCTAAAGAGCTTATGATATGCTTAATCTATAAATGAAAAGAAACTAAAGCTTAAACTACTTAATTGCTACTGAAATTGATCATGAAATAAGCAAACTCAGGAAATAAGCAAAGAAACACAAATTCCAAGCAAGATAAAAACTTTATTAAGCTAAATTAGACTCTGAAACTTAAAGGACTTATTAAACTACTTATTATCCATCTAATTAAGCTATAAAATCTAGACTTATAAGCTAAATTAACTAATTAAGAATTCTCTAAAGATTCTAAGTACTGTTTTTGGAGTTTTCAGGTTTTTATGACTTTTGACAGCTAAATTAAACTAAGTAAATAAGCTAGAAATTGCAAATAAAGACTTAAAATGTATTAAGCTCTATGAAAAATTTAATTCTACTGAATTTGATAAGCTAAATCCTAAAATTACTTATCTGAATTAAGCTAAGAACACGGCAGTACTAACTTATGGTTAGTACTGGTAGTGTAAAAAGTTCAGCAGTACTTTCACTTGAAAGTACTGCTGGTGCAATTTTGACTTTTAAAAACTAAATAAGCAATGAAATAAGCTAGAAAATGAAAACTAAATCTAAATAAGCTGAAACTAAACTTAATTCTACTGAGATTAAAGCTAACAGTACTAACTTGTGAAAGCAGTACTAACTTGGAGGT
Organism: Tanacetum coccineum; assembly: GCA_026074375.1. Classification (NCBI taxonomy): domain Eukaryota; kingdom Viridiplantae; phylum Streptophyta; class Magnoliopsida; order Asterales; family Asteraceae; genus Tanacetum; species Tanacetum coccineum. The sequence continues at coordinate 26,762 of BQNB010014641.1, forward strand.
TAGTACTGGTAGTGTAAAAGCTCAGCAGTATTAACTTATGTTAATACTGTTAGTGCAAATTAAGAGTGCACTAAACCAAACACTACTTAACCATTATGACAGAGTTGAGAAAAGCTTTTTAAGAGAAATCTAATGAACAAGTGCTGGATACCAGATAAAAACTAGCTTAAAACAAACTTATCAAACATAATTAAACAACTGAATAAGCAAAATTCTAAGATCTTAACTAATTAAACTAATATTTTTGGATTTTATGAGTTTTTATGACAGAAATTGATAACTAAAGATCTATAACTACTTAAGCAAAAACAGATGAAAACACATAACTAAATAGCACTAGAAGAGATATTTAAACATTAACAAGCAAAGAGAATAAGCAAATAAACAATATTAAGCATATAAACTAAAACTAAGCAATTTAAAACTGAAATTAGAGATGAATAAAAAGAGAAACTCACTTGATCCTTTAGCTAAACAAAAGGAACCAATAAAGGCAGCTACTAGCTCTCTAGCTTATGAATAAGCTAGAGTATAAGTCCTTGGGATCTCTTCCAAGGTAAGATCCCCTTCCAAAAGCTTAGATACAATAAGATCCATATGAGATTAAACTGATTTAAGGTTTAGATAAGGTTAATACTGAATTCAAACAGCTCTATTTCAGCTTATAGACTGAAAGGGCTTATAAGTAGCTTATTGAGACAATTTTAGCTTATTAAGAGAGCTTAAAGGTTGAAAATAAGAAGAGCTTATGACAAATTAAAACTGAATTTCATTAATTGAAAACTGAATTACATTACTAGAAAAGGAAATTACAAGAACATTTAAGTAAAAATACGGATTTAAGCTAAAAATTAATAAAAACTAAAATTGACTACTAAAACCTAGATGCTGTGTGTGTGAGAAGTGAGGTCTTTTTATAGTGCCCAGCTGAAGCTTCTAGGACCTCTAGCCCTGCTTTTCAATCTTTCAATCTCTGCCATTCATTTCTTCAATCATTTGATCATCAATTGTGGCCGTTTGATCAAGATGTGGACACCTGAGGATTGCCAGCGTGTCATTCCCTTGATGTGACGTTTGTGTTAGTTTTGTGAGTGATTTAGCACAAAAACCCACCACTATTTGTGCTTCTTTACTTGATGATGTGGCTCTTCTTTAATGAATCCTTTGATTAAAGACTGATTTGACCCTGGGTTTGTGATGTAGACCTCTTGAATTGACTTAATCACCCTCTAATTTCTATTTGCCCCCTTGTTTTACCATGGGGGTGAATATGGGAGAGACGATGAATAGTAAAAGTGGTTCCCGCTTCTTTTTCGACAGTTAAAACTGTTGGAGTTTGGAAGGGTTGCACATTTGGCCCCTCTCTTTCATTTCCTCTTTTTAAGTTATAAAGAACTTTTGGGATTTGCAATATTGGTCCTTGAAGATGAAAATTGGCTAAGGCTTTGGCTTCTTTTGGCTTCGGCTTTGTACTCTTCTGATTCTCGTGTCCGTGTTTGCTTGCTTTTGATTGTTTTCTTGTGATTTTTGACTTATCCGTACCTGCACACACAAAACACAAATACAAGCATATTTTTGCCATTTTTGGTCTGTTTTGGGTTTAATTGGGTTATTTTAGGTACAAACGGATATGTGTATTTTACACATATCAAAATTCCCCAAACTAAACGATTGTGTGTCCTCACGCAATATCACATGCCTTATAACCAAATACCTCGAAAATTTCCCAAACTAAACCTTTGAAAAGTAGCAAAGATTTTTGTTGAGAAAGATAAGAGATCACAAGTTATAAAACACCCGACAACCCATTTTCAAAGATTTTTTTTCTTTTTATGATTTTTATTGATAATTAACTACTTAACTACAATTTATTTGTGTTGACATAATGTATTGCTTTCATTACCTCATTGGTAACTTTGAGGATCATAGAACAAAAAGCACAATTAAGTGTCTAAAAGATAACTTCATCATCCCCGATTTTTCACTTTTTTTCCCTGCCAACTTAAAAACAAGATCAATTGTTTAATTATCAAGTCAAGATACTAACACTTACCATAAAGACTAATTTTACTTACTTTTCTCCCACAAATCCTACTTTTGTATCTCAGAGATTTTACTTAAGTCATAATACCGAAGCTCTTTAATAAGACTTTTGTTTCGATACTTATTAATTCAGAAAATAAAGTGTATGGTAAAGAACGCAATAATTAGCTCCTAGCCCTTCTCAAAAGATCAAATGCAATCAAGAATAAAGTCCACATCGAGGCGACCAAAATTTGGCTTTTTATTAGGCTACTTAAACAAGGCACCATTCATGTCATATACCCTAAGGCTCTTTAAGACAAGAATGGACCAATCTCATTTGCACCATATACCCTTAGGCTCTTTAAGGCACAAAATAAGACAAAAATTAAGCAACATTATTATTCCTCAGTCCTTTAGTAGGCTACAACATCGGCCACGCCTCCGACACGATGCAGCAAACATATTTCGACTTCGGATTATATAAGTAAACACCGGTGCCTTTTATCTCGAAGCCACATCGATAGCGAGTCGACAAGAGGTTATTCTACTTATTATGACACCGGACTCTACCTTATATGAAAACTCCAACATCGGCCACGCCTCCGACACGATGAAGTAATCTGGCAGAGATACTTATTTATTATTATTATTTTTATTTTTATGCCAAATTAAGTATTCCTGATGTGTACTCATCCTAATCACAAAGGAACTAAAGAAAACTTCTATTAGCTAATTATTAACCAAAAAACCATACAACTCTATTTATTAAACATTTATATATAGAGGTGAAACAAACTAATGGGAGAAAAAGCCACAAGTAATACATATGAGCTTGAAAGAAATCCAACTATTCTACGTTTAATATCATGACTTATAAATAACACTATCATTTCTCGTTCTTCACAATTTAAAATCTCTAAGAAAGAGATTCGCGAATGCTTAGCCATATAAAATCCAACTCGGCATATTTAAAATCTATATGAGACTAGCACAAACTATCATCATTAATTGTTAAGGGAAAAAGCTAGAACTCTACACGTACGATCGGGTCAAAAATTACTTCTTATTCTTACCAGCGGAAAACCTACATTTTTGTCTTATTATTATTATTATTATTATTATTATTATTTTTTTTTTTTTTTTTTTAAGATATTTTTAAATTTTAAAAAACGATAAAAACACCCTCTTTGCCCATGCACTCTTTGTGTTATTCGTTGCAATATCAAATCGATAGATTCCCTCCCCAAACTAAAATGAAACATTGTCCTCAATGTTTAAAGTCGGGTTCCTACGAAAATCTAAGCCGTTTATTAAGTAGACAAAGATAATTCGTTAATCGATAAGATAAAAGGATATGGATCTCCCCAAACTAATTTCGCACAAAGGATGAGAAACTCGAGTGCTTCGGAATTAGGCATCGAACACGAGAGGATTCTTGAAATGTTGGGTTAATCCTGCCAAATCACAACACAAACAACGAGAAACGAAGAGGATGGGTCCCTCAACATCACAACACATTAGAGGTTAGAAAATAGAAAGAAAATAAAATAGAAAGAAAAGGATAAGCATGGGGTGAACTCC
>BQNB010014641.1:34987-74716 GCA_026074375.1 Tanacetum coccineum
TCTTTCTGACTATGATATCCAGGTTGGTTACTTTCATGAAATTATAACTAACTATGGTTTTTGAGTTTAGATGGAGTGAATAACAACCCTTTAATTTTTTACTAATGTTCTGCATGAAGATGAGAAATATAAGGTTGTGAATGTATCCTATAATAAGACCGATGCTTTCAGACCTAAGGTTAGTGTATCGTATTTACATCTGAAGTAGCTTTTAGATAATTTAAAGATATATATCTTTTATATAACATGTTTTTGGAATGCTTGCTTTTCAAAGATTTGGCACACTGGCTGGTGAAGAAAATTTAAATTTTTCGTCTCTGGTAAGTGTTGAAATTTATAATGGTTTTATTTTATTAATTTGTTGCTTCAATACAAGTTGAATTTTAACTTAATTAACTTAATTGGATTTACAACTATACGGCCTTAACGAGAACGGAAATAAATGAGGATCAGACTCAACTTGCATATCATCTCACGTTACATTGGATAGAGTTACGCCTCCTGCAACTATCAATAGTGACTTAAGAGGTCAGATTTGTAGTCTCCACATAATTTTTTGTTCATATAAAGTAAGGATTGCAAAATTTAGTCACTTAAGTTTTGTAAATAAAGTGTATATTTGAGTGCATATATTACATATGTTCATATATTTTGATGAATGCAATGCAAGTGTGATATTTACAGCTCTGGAGTCATTTTATGAGAGCTATGTACATTGCAACAACCATGAGGTAGAATGAACCCGATGGAGAGGGTTCTCCTAGGTTTGTGTGTGATAACTTTTAGATATTAAGGCTATACTCGAAAACATAAAAAATTTGCCCACTTTCTGTTATAGTGTGTTATATTTGTTACAACTCATATAGATATCAAGGGCATACTCTAGCAAAAGAACCGGTTGCTAAGGGACTACAAACTACAGTAATCACTGATTCTGTTGTATTTGCAATGATTTCATATGTGAACATGGTAAGCCACTACTTTAATTGCTTATATTTTCATGTTTGTGTAGTCTGATTTTTTAGCAATGTCAGGTGATTGTTTGGGCTCATGCGGTCATGGCTAATGATGGGGTGATAGTTCCTATTGGGTTAAACATGGTTACACAAGCAGCTAAAAGACCTGTTGTTCCTTTTGTTGTTCTTGCAGGCATTCACAATGTAACTATAAATCTATGGGTCCAATTGTTTTGTGAATTCATCACATGCTTAGTGTGGTATGATTGTAGAACTTCTAAATAGTCATATTAGTTTATTGGACACGAAAGGAGTGAAATAGTTTATAGTAATGGGATTAGTACAATGTTTTGTTAGTTGTTATCTGCACAATATCGGCCCACTCTTATATAATATTTTGTGTATTTTTATAGACGTACTTGGACGAGTAAATTTGTTGAAGGAGGAGGCGTCACGTATTGCAGAGAATGTTACTCTTAGTCACACTCAGAAGACCAAGATAAATGTGCCAAAATACTCGGCTATGATGGCACCCATTGTAGTAATCTTGGAGCGTCGTTTGGCTTCTACCTCTCGAAAACCTGACATACCTCACGAGATATGGTTTCACAATGAGTATATGGGGCATATCAAAGCAGCAAACTTCAAGAATCCAGCGTCATCTGCTACTGCACTAGGGGACATTTAGAGACCATTTTATAGCATTGTTGCATCTTTAGCATCTTATAAGATGAAATCATCAATATCCTTGGGAGAAGTTGCTCCTCAACAATTGCTCAAGTTTCGGGTATTCTTCTCCTTCTAGCCCTACTACAATATACTAGTTTTCTCCCACTGGCATGTGGCATTGTGGCCTTATCAAGCGTGAAGATCAAGAAATGAATTGAAAATTATGTTCTGCAACGAAGACAAACTACACAAGTTGCACTACGAATGTGTTTACAAAGTTCTATGTATTGTTTGATTATGCAAGGTTTATTTTAATTTGTTTTTGAATAAACATTCAAATATCATATTCACATCCGAGTTTTCTTAATTCACTTCTCATAAGTTTTGGTATCCTTTATGATTGTTTACATAATTTCACATTTTTGATCGTTCTTTTTTACATAAGTTACATGAACAATTTTATTTGCTTTTTATTTTTTCCATTTTGTGTTTAAGATATTCATTGTTATTCACTATTTTTCTACGTTGACTTAGAATTCGTCAAGTATTATTATGAAGCTAGCCTGTCCATCGGACGGGCTATGAAGCTAGTATATTATTATATAATAAAACTGGTTCGGTTCGGTTTTTGGATGAAAATCGAAACCGAATCGAATTTTTTGGTTTTTGAAAAAGTAAAAGACCGAACCATCGGTTTTTAGTTTCGATCGGTTATTTCGATTCGGATTTTTTTGGTTTTCGGTTTGGTTTCTGTTTTTTCTCACCCCTACATGTCAGCATAAGCCACTAAACTAATGTCATTCAAATTTTGACATACATTTACACATGAGTTTAGCCCCCTAATTATCTCTCTTTGTAAACTCACTTTATGTTTTTTCTCTCTTGCTATGGGATATTCCGACATACTATCCTTTTTAGAGGGAGAGGTACCCTTGGCTGGTGAGGCTGCGCCATCACACCAGCCCAACCAATTCTGACGCCAACGATACCGGACCTTGCGCCGTCACCACCAGCCAGCGCCGTGGGATTTTTCTCTTTTTATTTTTATTTTCAAGGTGAGTATTGTGTTTTTAATGTTTTTTTCGAATTTTTATTATAAAAATTTTCTCGATATTTTTTATAAAAATGTGTAAAAATTTTCGAAATTTTTTTTCGAAATATATTTTTTTTCGAATTTTTTACAACATTTTTATATAAATTATCGAGAAAATTTTTTATAAATAAAAATTTCCAGAAAAAAAAAATGTATATCACATAAAATTTACGAAAAAAAGAAGTTTAGAAAAAAAATTTGAAAATTTTTTTTCAAAAAAAATGTTCGAAAAAATATATATTTTCGAAAAAATTTTGCAAAAATTTTCGAAAAAAAAAAAAATTTTCAAAAATTTTTTTATAAAAATTTCGAATTATTTTTTTCGAAAAAAAAAACAAACAATTTCAAAAATTTTTCAAAAAAAATGTTCGAAAAAAAATATATATTTTCGAAAAAATTTGCAAAAATTTTCGAAATTTTTTGAAAAAATTTTCGAAAAAAAAAAAATTTTGAAAATTTTTTATAAAAATTTCGAAATTTTTTTTTCGAAAAAAAGAAAAATATATTAAAACCACAGGGACGATTTTTGAAACTTCCTCAAACGATCGTTAGCAAATTGTTCTAACGTATGTCACATATAACTAACGGTACAAAACGTTTGTTCAAGTTGAAAAATAATTTGAAAGTACATTGGTCATATCGGTAATAAAAAAGTAAATGGTTCATTGTGATAAATTTCAGAAAGTAGGTTGGTATTCTATGGCTTTTACCCTTCTTTTTTACATAAGTTACATGAACAATTTTATTTGCTTTTTATTTTTTCCATTTTGTGTTTAAGATATTCTGATACAAACCGGATCGATTAAGAGATAATAGAACGATAAAGATAGAATAATCGACATTCGAGAGCTCGAATAAGCTCTCCCAATAAAGATAAGAAATAACTTAAATCATTTGTGATAATATTTCACACATTGTGCGTAACTTTACCTCATTCCAATCCTATGCCATTCTATTTTATAATAAAGATATCTTAGGATTCTTGATCTTAAGAAAAACATAATAAAGGAAACTAAATATACTAATTAATTAATAATATAATTATGATAAATTATATTAACGCAAGATCTTATCAATACTCCCGCCCCAAAAACACCTTGTCCTCAAGGTGTTGCTTCAAAATCTAGCCTCACGTGATTCCGGGATCCCAAGTCATCCTTTGCTCAAAGAGAGGCCCATACAAAATATTTGGTTCCAGATGCACAACAAGGATCATAGTAGAATAGAATTCCAGCCCACTTCTCTTGTAATTGCTTCCTAACCCTTGGACCACCACCAAATGCAGCACATTATCACATCTTAAGACAGGCCCAAGCGTGGGATAGTCAGCCTCACCAAAGTCATAAATAAGTTTTTGCCCTAATTCTTCCGCCACCACAATGATTGGTGTTGTAATAGCCGCCTCCTCGACATCTGATGCAACCGTAAATTCTTCCAGATTACCACGGTCTTCACCACTTTTTTCCTTATCGATCATTTTTGTTGTATCCTCGGGAAGGGTGGTGGGTGGTTGTAGGGATTTGAGAGCATTCATGATTTCAACGAATTGCCGATCCGTTTCAACCTTGTTTTTCTCAATCGTTGCTTGCAACAAAGCCCGTTGTTTCGCTGCCTCTGAGTTGATTGCAGCCTGCACGATCTTGAACTGTTCCAGATTCGCCTCCAGATCAGTTACCTTCGTCATCGTGAATCAACAATTCCTGACGTTTAGTGTTTTCTGGTTAGGAAACCCTTAGTATCGAAACAGCTATGATACCAATTTGATATAAACCAAACTGATAATAGTAAATTGAAACAAATAGCAACCGAAATCGGATGCTTGTAAATAAATAAACCATTGACCATTGAATAATAGATAATGATAATTAATTCCTTTGACTAACATAATTAAGGAAAATGATCCTCTAAAGTTATGATCAAACATGATTGATTATGTTAAGTTTATTGTGAGTGAAAATAAATAAGTGGGCCCATGATTTTTATTAAAAGAAAAAGTTTTATATAATTAACTAATTTGTGATTGGTGAACATGATGTATCATGTTTGACTCAACTTTAGAGGATTCTAATCCCATAATTAACTATTGACCATGTCAAAGGATTCATATCATATTCGTTGTTATTCACTATTTTTCTACGTTGACTTAGAATTCGTCAAGTAATATTGTGAAGCTAGCCCGTCCGATGGACGGGCTATGAAGCTACTAGATAGATATAGATATAATATAGATGTAGATAGATGTAGATATAGATATGCGCATGCTTCCTAACCCCAAACGTCACTCTCATGCCATCCTTCATCTAAATGACCCTCGTCAAAATATTTGAAGAACCAAACAATGGAAGGTACCATTCGTTGCGATGCGAACTACGTACCACTTTCGCCAATAAGCTTCTTAGAACGATCAGCTGTTGTTTATAGAGATCGGTTATCAGTTGTTTATGGTGATCATGTTAAGTTCACGTGGAAACAGACACGTGATCGTTGTGTTCGTCTTGCTTCGGCGCTTGTTTCGAGTTTTCGGATTCATCGAAATGATGTTCGTTATGTTTTCATCAGTTAGTCCTGTCTACAAATTGCTATTTTATTTTGATACTCCGTACTACGTAAAGCTAAACGAAAGGATCTAGTATATTGGGTTTGACTTTTTGTTGTAAAACTATTTTTTTTCTTTTATTGTTAGCCTGGGGCGGACCTAGAGGTTCCCAGGTTCACGGAAACCCCATAGATTTCCTTCACATGGTGTACATTTTGTCAACAAATCATGATTTTTTCGTAAATGAACATGGGAACTTTGTAATTCATCTATATTTTTTGTTTTTTTCACCCGGTAACTATAAGTACTGGGTCGGCCCTGTTATTAGCTATAGTTTTACAACATTTTAGCCGACTAGCGACTCAACCACTACACATACTCAAACCGCTTAAAGCCTAGTGTGACCACTCCATATTAAGCTTGTATTTTTGTTATCATTTGTGTTTTCAGCAAAAAGAAGAGAAGAATATAAAAATCTAGGAATTAGCTTCGGAACGAGGATTGGTCTGGTGCTTTGGATATGGATTTTTATAGTGTAGTGCTATTTTTTTTTAAATCTTGTACTTTTGTAAATGCACCTCGTCCAAAATTACTATATTTCTAATCTTGTTTGGACCGGTTTTTCAATTGTCACTACGAAGCCTGGTTCCGTACTCCCGTCGTGCTAACAATTATTTGTTAAACTCTCAAACTAAGACATGGTTCATTTGATGTGTAAGTTTAATGTATACAATATTGCTTAGCTGACTCTTAGGTGAATAAATTAAGTTATCAATTATTGGCTTATTGCTGTTTAGCAGACTATTTTATGTAGTCGAAAGTTTGTTTGTCATACATGTGCCATTAACTTTTGATTAATGAATTATGTACTTAACTTAAAGTTAATGAATCAAACATTCTGCAGTGCATTATTATAAACTTTTAGTAATTTTAAATCTTTGATTAGTTCGTGGTGGCCTCTTAGTTTGAGTTTAATGATAATTTAGTACAGTATTATATGAGGAACTTGGTGAAGTAATTTGTTGTATGTGTAAAGATTAATGCATATGTTTTTCAGCTATAGGTTCAACTTGCAATGACTGTTTCCAAACAAAGAATTTGTGTGAATTTCTTGCTAGAGATAGAAAAATGGGCTTCTTTCGTAACGGATCAAAATGTGTTCGGGTTTGAATGAGTAAGAGTTAAAAGAGGCTGGGTCCGTGGTGGTGGTGGTGGTGGTGGTGGTGGGGGGGGGGGTGGGGGGGGGTTTAACACACTCACTATCTTGTTCCTGATATAAATATATCTATAAAAAGTGAATGATTAGCAAATTAGCATTACTGCAATGAAAATAATATAGGTAATACGTTAGATAAAGCGATCTAGATGTTGTATGCATGAAAAACAAAATTTGGGCGACATTTATCGCGCTTTCCCTCTTAATAAGTAGATTACACGTGAAACTAGGGGTAGTGATGTCTTGTATTCATATAGATTTATGTATACAATTTTGTAGGTAGTTTTTAGGCTATCGCAATGAGTTTATTAAACAAGGAATTTGCGTGATATTTGTGCTAGATGTAGCAACATAGGCCGGTTAGGTAACGGATCAAAGCGTGTCCGGATTAAAAGAGTAAGAGTCAAAAGTGGCCGGCTTATGTAGGGTATTTGAGATTACAAGCTTACACTCCTTGTTCGTTTTAGAAATATTTTATAAAAAAGGGAATGCTTTTACTATGATTACCATCATAAAATTACAACACTAATAATAATCTAACCGTTAAATTAAAGACTAAGATGTTTTATGCACGGAAAAAAGAATTTTGGGAGATATGTAACACGTCTGTATTATTAATAATTCAGTGGGTCAAAATAGACACTTCTAATTTTTGTTAAAGAAAATGGTAGTACATTCAAAGCATTTATGGTTATATTGATTTTCACTACAATTCAGGTAGTTAAGATTTGATCTTGAATTAAAATAGCTGCAGTTGGCTAAAAAGTCAACGTCTGCGAGAGAGGATTGCGTTATTGAAATACTACCTGATGAGCACTGTATTACCTCTTTGTGATTTGTATCACATATTCCAGTTCTCTACCATATATAACAAAATCGAAACACATATGTGGATCATACAATGAGATAAGCGGGTTGACCCAACTCAACGGTGGCTATTTTGACCCTTGCAGAAGTTAACTCATGTTGACCCAGACCTGAATTTTTGAACTTTCATCAATGCGGACATTTCCCTTTTTTCTGAATAAATGGTTTTTATTCATGAGCAGGTTGCTGTCTTGGCCCCAAACATCCCAGAAATGTACGAGCTACATTTCGCAGTTCCAATGGCCGGTGCACTTCTTTGTAGCCTCAACATCCGTCACGATTCAGCAATGGTGTCAACTTTGCTTAAACATTCAGGTGCGAAACTCATATTCGTTGATTACCAGTTTCTAGATGTCGCCCAAGGTGCATTAGAGATCATATCAAAATCAATGCCTACAGTTCCTCACCTAGTCTTAATCCCGGATTCTGAAAAACTTGCCCCTCGGCCCAAGTCAGAAATAATGGAATATGACGCTCTTTTGGTAATGGGAAATCTTGATTTTGAGATCAGAAGACCAAAGGATGAGTTTGATCCAATCGCGCTGAATTATACATCAGGAACAACTTCCAGTCCAAAAGGTGTAGTTTATAGTCACCGTGGTGCTTATTTGAATTCGCTATCTGTTGTTTTGCTTAATGAGATGTCGTCAATGTCTGTTTATTTGTGGACGCTTCCTATGTTTCACTGCAACGGTTGGTGTTTAACGTGGGCCGTGGCAGCTCAAGGCGGTACAAATGTCTGCCTCAGAGCAGTTAACGCAAAGGACATATTTGAATGCATATCACGTCATAAAGTGACACATATGAGTGGTGCTCCGACTGTGTTGAACATGATAATTAATGCGCCAGCCTCCGAGAAACTCCCTCTTCCGGGAAAGCAGGTGTGTGTGTTGACAGGTGGCGCTCCTCCGCCTTCTCAGGTGGTGTTTAGTATGGAGCAGATGGGGTTCGAGGTGTATCACGTATATGGTCTCACAGAAACATATGGTCCCGCAACAGTTTGCACGTGGAAACCCGAGTGGAACTCGCTACCACCAGACACTCGAGCAAAAATCAAATCACGACAAGGCGTGAACCATTTGGGATTGGAGGAAGTCGACATTAAGGATCCAGTAACCATGAAAAGCATCCCGTGGGATGCTAAGACAATAGGTGAGGTCATGGTCCGTGGAAACACGGTGATGAACGGATACCTCAAAGACACGAAAGCAACACAAGAAGCGTTCCAAGGTGGATGGTTTAGAAGTGGAGATTTAGGTGTGAGACATTCTGATGGTTACATAGAACTCAAAGATCGATCAAAAGATATTATAATATCTGGTGGCGAGAATATAAGTACAATTGAAGTGGAATCAGTCCTTTTCCGACATCCAGCAGTTCTTGAGGCTGCGGTTGTAGGACGTCCGGATGCTCACTGGGGGGAGACAGCATGTGCTTTTGTTAAGGTAAAAGAAGGATACAAATTAACTGCTGATGAGTTAATAGCATTTTGCAGAAAAAACTTACCACATTATATGGCACCACGAACGGTGGTGTTTGAGGAGTTGCCTAAAACGTCAACCGGGAAGACCCAGAAGTTCGTTTTAAGGGAAAAGGTAAAGGCGATGGGGAGATTATCATCAAAAGGAAAGAGCAAACTATGAGCGTTTATGGTGTTGATTGTTGAATTTGTTGTTGTGCATAAAATTAAAGGTTGTTCTAAACAATGTTGAACTCGTTACTGGAACATTTTACCAACAACATAACAGTTGGTTATTGTTCATTACATAAAGTAATCCTGTTTTGGTTGCTATCTCCGATAGCATTTTTAACGTATATTTGGTTAAAACGTGTAAATTTTAAAAGTAAGTACTAGTAATACTTTTGTACGCGTGTAGTGCTTACACTCGTTGGAATTTAACATATTATCCTGGGCCGTTTTTAAGGGTGTGCAATGTGAGCGACAACACATGGTCTTAAAAATTTTAAGGCCCCAAAATTTGTCCCGTTAACAATTATATGCATATGTACATATATTTTTCTCGAAGAAAAAATGTATTTAGATGAGAAAATATCTAAATTGAGACATATGTTGAACGTTTAGATAACTAATTTGCATTATGTCTTATAGACGGTCACACTTTATATATAACATATTTCCTCGAAGGGCCTCAATATGTGATTACGTTCAAGGCCTTCAATTTTTTTTTAAATTTAGAGACGGCCCTGCATATTATACATGTAATATACACGAGTAAAACGCAGCGGATAAAAGGATCATGTACAGCATACAATTAATTAACATAAAGACAAGTAACTACCTTGTTTACCCTTTCTTGTTGTGGATTGAACGAGAAACGGATTCAAAAATACAATTAACACAACTTCAATGAAACAATAAAGATTCTAAAGTAAGAATCCTTTATGGTTTCACACACACGTTTGTAGCGATTCAATTAGAATGCTAGTTCTAGGATCACGATAACAAACCAAACACTTTGATGCTTAACCAAAATCGAAACCCTTGCCTTTGTGTGTGTTGGGGGTGGGGGGGGGGGGGGGGGGTCGACGGATTTCACAAGAGGGAAGAGAGAAGAGAAGTTTAGCTTGCTAGGGCTTCCAAGAGATAATAAAGGGATTCATTATATATGCAAGCAAACTTAGAGAACAAGTAATTAATCATAATCTTTATCTAATAAGGAATTTTCTTTTCCTTTCTTTCTCTCTACACAGGCCGGACAAAGGGGAGGGTTCTAGGACCTTCCATTTTGTTGGTTTTACAACTAAATCCCTTTACTTAATCGTTAACGACCGTTAGCCAACAACCGTTAAGTAACTATTTAATTAACGACTGTTATGTACTTATCTTGAAATGATAATTAATATAATACATTATATATATTAATTACATTATATAAATTGAAACTAAAACGTAACGCGGCCCCATAGGCTCACGTAATTTCCAGCCGTATATTTATTTAGACACAGACATATCCCAGCAGCTCCCACTTGGATATGTCTTAAATAAATATAGCAACATTGGTAAGCGTCTAGCAACACGCCAATGTTCCCAGAAATACCTGAGTATAGTTTCGTAAAGTCTCAGTTAAATGATTTAATCATTTACTATCCCTTTATTTCTGATACCGTGTTAAAAATAGATATAGATCTATGTCATTCCATTATTTAACAATTCAGTTTCTTATTTCCATAATTGATCAAGATTACCAAATTCATCGAGAATAATCTAGATCTCATTTGGGTGTGGCCACACAAACATCTAATCAATCCAACAAGAGGCCAAGTGGCATCATTCTTCAAAAGCTAGTTGAAGGAACAAATTCTATATTGACTGCACGTGTTAGTCATGTGCTTCACAACACTTCTTGAAATAGTCCTTATAACTACCTTATTCATGATAGCATTAAACTATAACAAAAAAATGTTATCCACACATGCAAGACTTGCTTGCATCTCAAGTCTAAATATTCGCAAAGAAAATTACTTACAAGATTCACTTGATGATGTCGATCCATAAAGTGATAATCTTGTTAGTTGGGGTAGTCCGATATGCAAACATGCGAATATCATGTGAGTTTGACAGACACATCCTTTAATATTCCAAGAATATTACCAATCACTCAAATTTGTCTTAATTCAACTTTACTCCTGTATTGTTGATCGATAATGGACAAATTTAGAATAAAAAATTACTCACGAATTAAACATGCAAATATAGAATACAATTAATATTAAATGAAAACAAACATACCAAGCACTTTAATTCATTATATAAATAGTAATTGTTTAACATCCCTTATCCATATACTAAATAGATCAATCCATGAAAAATTTAGTTGAAGAATCATGCCTAAAGTCACAGAATAAGGCATAGATTTCATGAAAATCAACTAGATTATGATATAAGGCAAAACTTGCTAAAAATGATATATGGAACTTTGAGAATACTTATTACAAATTCACATTCGTGAAGTCTTTTGAACATGTACGATGATTGTCCTTTTGTACGTGTGTACTCAATTACAAGTATCACAATATGAGTGTTGCTATCGTACATTCTAAAGTGTGTGTGAATCCAGCAAAACACCTTATTGAAGACAATCATCTTTAATAGCTTCTCAAACTGTAAAGTATTCTTATTCTTTTAATATATATTGCAACAATGCTCTTAGTCGGGCACAACTAGTTAGCATTATCGTCATCAATGATGAAATCTTACCACAACAAGGATTGAGTATCATCTCAATTAAACTAGCATCAGTGTCTTCAAATATCACTATGGTTTTATTATAATTCGTAAAAAATGAACATTTCTTTGGTAATGCTTGGTGCCTTTCTAAATCTAGGTTTGTTGGCAATGATAATTGCATCATAATTATCACATACAATACTCATTACTGGAACGGTTCCAAGTCCAGCAATGAATTTTCTATTCCAAACAAATCCTACTAGAATGTTTATACCAACAATCATCTAAATGATTTTCTCTTAGATATCGTTGTTGTCAACTCACCTTGTACTTATACAAGTGTTACAATTAACCCCATACATAATATGATTTACATGATGAATCCCTTAGTAAGACTTAGGATTTGAATTAATGTCAACTTTCATCAAGTGAGATATATCCATTGAGACTTGCTACATGATATTACATGTGGTGTTGGATTTATTAACCGCATATGTTTATTTTAAGAAACATATATTCCAAGGTTGTTTGTTTAATTTCCTAAATCTTTTAGATGAAGCTTCATTCTAAGCTAAGGATTAACATCTAGCTTAGATAGAACGTTGTTTTCCATATGTTATACAACATGTATGATTTAAGGAAAACAAAAATAATACTCCCACTAGCTTTTAGGTGTACTCACGAGTTATCTTAGTTATAATTAAAAATCAAAACATGAATTTAATAATTAAACTGAAGATTCATCTCATAGATGCATGCTTTAATCCACACTCGGATTCTTGCATTATGTATACTACATAAAGATTATTGGGTGATTTGCATATATATATATATATATATATATCCTTGCAAAAGCTTAAAATCACATACATATCCAAGCTAAACTCATAATTGCATATATATCCTTCTTAAGCCTTAGAATTGTCATATATATCCAAACAATAGTATAATTATAAAAATTCCATTATACCCTTGTTATTCAACCTACCTAAAAATATAGGCGTGTGCACTTCGGTTTGGGTTGGTTTTTGGCTAAAACCGAAACCAAACCAAAATATTCGGTTTTTATAAAGCAAAAACCGAAACCATTCGTTTTTGGCGGTTCGGTTTTTTGGTTTATTATCGGTTTCGGTTTGGTTTTTCAGTTTTAAACTGTTTAAATTTGGGTGTGGCCCATTTATACAAAAAACTTGTTTTACGTTGAAAATTGGTTATTCTTCTTTACTTTTTTGTCAATCTGAGCCTAATAATGTTTATCCCAAATTTTTACAATTACACACATATAAATAAGACATACACACATGCAAATGAACATACACATAGTATGATCATTGGTACATATGTAGTGATATATTGTCAAATAAACACACGTACATGACAAACACACATATAAACATTAAGATATATATATTATAATTACACTCACAAAATGAATATGAATTTAAAATATTAATTTATTGTTTATTTATTTATATTATATAAATTATATATTACTACCTCCGTCCCAAAATAATTGTCCACTTTTGACTTTTTAAGTCTTTCTTTTTCAACTTTGACCTTAAATATTTTTGTTTGTGTTATTTAATAATTGTTGTAAAATATATGAATGAATTAGGTTTTAGATGTATATTTCATTGTTACACTTTTCATCAAGTATTATATAACTCAAACAAATATATTTATGGTCAAAGTTGAAAAAGAAAGACTTTAAAAGTCAAAAGTGGACAATCATTTTGGGACGGAGGTAGTATATAATAAAACTGTTCGGTTCGCGCTTTACGGTTCAGAATTTGGACGAAAACCAAAAACAAACTGAAAATTTTCTGTTTTTGAAAAAGTAAAAATCGAAACATCGGCTTCTAGTTTCAGTCAGTTTTTCGGTTCGGTTTTTTCGGTTTTTTTTTCTCACCCCTATAAAAATATGGAGAACCTAAAACACCCCATCTGACATCAACCATTTCATGTTTTTTTTACTCTCTTTTACGTCTAATGCATGTTTAGATTATGATCTAATGAATCGATGATCTAAGCAAAAAGTGTTGGTTGTGGTATCCCAGAACATGGTTAAGATAATCAATAACATAACTAATTACCAAATAAATGGTTACTGGATATCATTTAGAATCGTGTTATCACTTTCCAAAGTAAACTATTCAAACCTATTGCCTAGGTATCACGAATATCTGCTTGGGATAAGACCAAATGTTTGTTATTGAATTAGGCACAAATCAATAACCCTTGCGTATCCAAGTGTTTAGGTTTTCTATATGTTTTCACACTACCTGTCACATGAAAAATGTAATCTCCTGTTTATAGGAGAATACTCAACACCCTAGTCAAAGGAGTTATAAGAAATTATAGGAGATAAAATCTCTTCCATAACTGTATCCCTTGATTTAAGGAGTTAGTGGTTACATGACCAATTAAATATGGTCATTAAATGCAATTGTAACTCCTGGTGAAATCAGTTACAAGTCATTGAATTCATTCCAATGAGTTATTCCTTCAGTGTCTTGAACCTTTAGCTAGCCCGCTAAGGAGCATACCCGTTGAGGGTTCAGACTAAAAAACCCACTGATGAGTTAACCCACTGAGGATACATCCTCTGATGGATTATGTCACACCCCCAGACGGGCTGAGACTTAACACGTGTCCGGGAGGCCTTGACTGATTGCGCATCTCCAAGTACAAAGCAAAAAAACGACCTCTAAGGGTACCTGTTTTGAAATAAACACCGTTGCATATTTAAAAATAATAAATATAAGTTTTACATCGAATTAAATTTAAAAGATTCAAAGTTACAAATGCAAAGCATTAAATAAGTTCAACAACGTAAATTAAAGACATAGATAACATCTCTGGTAAACCCGTACAGGAAATAGACTTTCATATAAGTCCAATCAACAGCATCCATGCTTAACACCATGAGAAAACATCTTAAAACGTTAACATATAGTTGAGTGAATTCATCAGGTTCAAGTCCAAACGTTTGGTTTACAGTGGACCACAAATTATTCAACACGTATGCATAGTTATAAACAGATACAACTTCACATAAAAAGTATTTACCGTTGCGTAAGTGCTCATGACACCGAAGCTAATTCCGTGGTATAGCATATTAATTGCTAGTTGAAACAAACCCTAGTTAAACTAACCAAGACTACCTTCTTAGTTCGACAAACTGGAATAAAATCCGTTTATCGGGCACCCCCGTGGTAGTGAGCGCAACTCACGCCTGTATAGGGATAATTAATCCCAATAATCTAATTATAACATTCGTCGCTCTCGTCGACGAATCCTTCCCAGCAAGAGATTGACGGTCATGATAAGTGGGCATAGTGGTCTAAACGCTACTTAAGGCAACAATTTAAACAGAGGAAAAATCTCACGCAAAGTACTATGTGTCCAGTATTTAATAACAACAATGTTTCTCACCCCAAGTAATAAAACATTATTCAAAACGAGTAAAGAGTTGGGCTCATGAACTCACCTTATCCGGTAGTTGGGTCAAAGGAATCAATCGAGTGAAAATGAATCTCACGGTTCTAGCGACAACCTATCATATAGTTGTCGTTTAAGAATAATGTACAACGAATAACGCTTAACGCAAGAACTGATCATCCAAGCACAAATAGACACGGCGTATCTCTTTTTAAAACGTACTTTTGAAAGTTATAAGTTTTGACAAGTCTCGACACTTCAAAACATTTTAGAAAATATTTCGTCTTTTAGTGTATTCCGTCTTTTAGTGTATTTCATCTTTTAGTGTATTTTGTCTTTTAGTGTATTTCGTCTTTTAGTGTATTTCGTCTTTTAGTGTATTTTGTCTTTTAGTGTATTTCATCTTTTAGTGTATTTCGTCTTTTAGTGTATTTCATCTTTTAGTGTATTTCGTCTTTAGTGTATTTTGTCTTTTAGTGTATTTTGTCTTTTAGTGTATTTCGTCTTTTAGTGTATTTCGTCTTTTAGTGTCCCGACACATCAACGTTGACTCGATAACTAAAAATGTTGACCTAAACTCGGCACTTACGTTTTTCTACATTTTATCATAAGTGTGATAATAAAATATATATTTCGATGCTTTTATAAATTTTACGAAATTTCGGCATGACCTTTTTAAAAATATAGACTTTCCATTTTTATCAATCTCGACTCGTGAAACTATCTATTTCACAAAGTGCATCTTTTATTGACTCGTAAGTATATCCGCTATATTTTCGACAACACCTCAAACATCGCAACTAATCCGTTCTAAACCTAAACCTCTTCGACATTCAACTACGTCTTGACAACAAATTCTATACATCTACTTAATCTTTTCGCCAACGATATTTAGCTCAACATACAATAAATCTTTAAGTAAACGATATAGCCGTAATAATAGCAATATATATATCAACATAACCACAATGAACTTTTAAATACAAAAGTACAACTACTTTTTATTTTCTTCCATTTATAAACAAAAATATTAACTTTGAGACTTGAAATTTTATAGAAAACTTGATAATAATTTTCACAACGATCCGCTTTGTACACCTTGTTCGGGATGATCATATGAATGCAAAAGTACAACTTATTTTATGAAAAATAGAAGATGAACTACAAATTAAACACGACGAAAGGTGGATTAGAAATCGAAGAACAACCCAAACGTTGTTTTTACAAACTACCCTACCCGGATGAACTAACAATCAACACGAACAATATATCTTCAAGTGAATGATCAAAGATTAAAAATGAATGGGTTTTGTGTTTGGGTTTTGGTTCGGCAAAAGAGAAAGAAAGGAAGAAAGGTGAAGTAAAGTTTTATGTGTGTGTGTATGAAATGAACAAATGACCCAACAAATGAGATATAATACCCAAATGTTTACTTCACGACACTACAGTGTGTGTTTGTGTACCAGAAATAAGACAAAGAGAACCAAGGGGACCATTAATGACCTCAAATCAAATGATGGAGTTAGTACTTAATCCTTTCCATTTTCATGCTGACATGTCTAGGTATTGATTTTTAAAGTTTGAATCCTATGAGCTTATGGGTGATGAGTAGCCGTCAAAGAGACAAGACCCAAAAAAGGGGACCAAATAATATTTTTCCAACATTCCTTGGAATTGCTAAAAAGAAAAAAAAAAAGCTCTTTGAGAATTAAGTTTCCCAAAGATATAGCATGAACATGTAGAGTATAATTTAAATACAACACGTAAATAACGAAACAGAACGTAACACTGAAAAATTACAAAACTTTAAATTTGCCGTAAAAACCATAAAAAAACGCGATATTTCCAAAAAACTACAACGTTTGGTGTCCCGGTTCGCTCCCGAGAATGGATTCTCATATAACAACAAACAACTTCCCCGGTTTAAACGGATGAAAGCTAAACGAAACCACTTAAAAATTTAAAATTACACACGAAACACTAACTTATTGGGGGGGGGGGGGGGTGGTAACGAAAATTCTTCGGTTGTCACATTCTTTCCACCGTTTAAAGAAGCTTTGTCCTAAAGCTTATGGACGTAGACGCAACCTTCTGCAGCGGTGCAGAGTTGTGAAAAGGTGCGGGTATTTTCTTTTTGCATTTGGTCCCTTCACCTCCCAGGTGAACACAGGACCTCATCCTGGAGTTCCAGCGCACTTTGACAATTGAATACCGACTCAGCTTCAGACGCATGACTTCATGGCATAATCTCGACAGGTCTTCAATGAAAGTTAGTTTTCGCAACCCTTGGATCTCATCCAATGGTATAGCAAGCGGTTCATCACCCATGGCATTTCTCAATTTTCCGAAGACGGTGATACGTACTATGAACTCTACTCACTTCTCTGAATTCTAGACGATAGGCAACGGTTCTACTTGGGCAATGATCTTAAGGTCCAATAAACGAGGGTTTCAGCTTTCCCATTTGCCAAAACCTATCACTCCATTTCCAAGGAGACACGTTCAGCATGACCTTATCACCCACTAATAAATTCAAAGAGGTTTTCATCTTACACGCATAAGCTCTTTTGACGATCACGGGCGGCTTGGATACGGCTCTTGATTTGAAACTATTTTCTCGGTTGTCTCGTGGATGATCTCTGGCCGTGAGCTACGTCTCCAACTTCAGCCCCAGGCAGATAGCGTGATCGTCACTTCGCCCATAAAATGCTCAAACCGGAGCAGCCTTAATGCGTATGGTAACTTTTTATACACGAAAATTCTAGACCACGGTAAGTGTTTACCAACCTTTTTCTAAAATCAAGTACACAGGCACTAAAATATCCTCTAAACTTTGAATGGTTCTCATCACTCTGACCACATCTCTGGATGGTAGCTGTACTCATATCTAATATGAGTACCTAATGCTTTAGTAGAGACTTCTAAAAAAGTGAAGTAAATTTCCCAATCGCGAGTCAAGAGATATCGAAACCTACCCGGCACTCCATGCTTTGAGACTACATCCTTCATATTTCTCTCAAGTTTTCTAACGTTTCATCCTCTCTCATAGGCAAGAAATGAGCAAATTTAGGGAGGACATCACCGATATACCCAAATCGTGTCTTGCCCCAGCCAGCTTCCTCGGAGTTTAGTCACAGAAGTCCAATTTGTTATGTTCTCCCATTTTTATTTCCATTTTGGGATCTCTGTTGAACCAACAAACCAGATGGTTTTCTGATATTCTAGTCCTTAACCTTGCACATGTTAAGAACAGCGTGCTGACATAATGGCAATCTCTGCTTCCATGTTAACACCAATATAACTTCTTCAAGTCCTGATACATTTTTATATCCGATCGGGGGAGGATAGGAATACTTCGACTTATGCGACCATCATAATCAAGCCCTCAATCACCAAGACACGGAACCAACTTCGATTGTTTAAGCAAACGTTCCGTCAATGCAAGTTCTAACTTGTTAATCATGCCACGCAAATCATCGTTATGAATTCTCTTCCTTTCATGGCTTCCGATTGAAGCATTCTCAAAAATCTGCTTAGGAAGGTTAAACCCTATAAGTCATAAACCAAGCTCGAACTCATAGCGGCATGCTTCATTCCTTTCTACTCAAGCATCAGCCACCACGTTCGCCTTTCCTAGATGAATCGGATCTCACGAATCGTAGTCCGCTCAACAAATTCTAACCAACTCTTTTTGCCATATATTCTGCTCCATCAGCGAGTATGTGTCGCAAACTCTTATGATCAGTGAACACCACGCACATGGAACCTGTACAATAATGTCTCCACATTCCAGGCAAACACTACTGCACCCAAGCTCTAGGTCGTGTGTAGTATAGTTCTTCGCGTGAACCTTGAGTTGGCGGGATGCATAAGCTATGCCCTTCTCTCTCGTGCAGCAAAACTGTGCCCAACCCTTATGCAAAAGCATCGCAATAACCACGAAGTTCTCCTTCCCTCTTGTAAAGCCATAATCGGTACGCACTACACATCATTTGCTTCAACAACTGGAATGCGCTTCTGCCTTTTCTCCATTCAACTTTACGCTTTTATCTGAGTCAACTTTAATCATAGGTCTAAGCGATTTTGAATAATACTTTTGGATAGAATCGTCGGTAGTTAATAATAGCAAACCGGCCAAACCTAATAAATTAGACCGATCTAAGTAGTATCTGGGTGACGCCCAATTCTTTGATTGCCGCAATCTATCTTCGCGGTAATCAACGTGAATAGCCTTCACTATCAATCACGGTGACCCAAGAAATTGTACCTTTCGACAGCCAAAACTCACACTTTGAGAACTTGCGTACAATTCTTCCTTCTTTAATAAATTCAAGATCAACTTAAGATGTCGTTCATGCTCCTTTCTGCTTTTGGAGTAGATCAAAATATCATCGATGAATACAATTACGAATCTATCCAGATATGGTTTGCATACCCTATTCATCAAGTCCATGAAGACTGCTGGTGCGTTAGTCAAACCAAATGGCATTACTTGAAACTCGTAGTGACCCATACAGTCCTAAATGCCTGTCCTTTGAAATGTCTGCCTCGCGAACATCTGAGTGATGAATAACCAGATTCTCCAGGTTATCTTAGAATAGACTCTTGATCTTTAATTGTCAAACAAATACGTTGATTTTTCTCGAAGTGGGTATCGGTTCTTGCACATAAGACTTGTTCAGTTGCACGCTAGTCATACACATCCGAAAAGAACCATCTTTCTTCTCGACAAACAAAACTGGTGCTCCCAAGGTGAGCACTCGCCTTATACATCCGCTATCAGAAAGTTTCTTGCAAACTGAGTTACAACTCTTAGCATTTTCGCTGGTGCTAATATCGATACGGTGCTCGTACTACAGGTGCAGCAACATGGACTAAGTCGTATGTTGAAATTCAACACTTGTCGAGCAGGCGGTAATCCAGCAAATCTTACCGGAAAGACTTTCCGGAATTCCCGTACGATTGGTCACATCCAATCATCTCTCCTCCGACTTTATCCTCGAGCATTATTGGACGTACTTATTCCAGGATAAACTTGACATCCTTTCTCAATATTACTTTTGGTCTTCGTGCACGATAAGATATCCACATACTATAAAATATAATACATGTATGACTTTATAAACTTATATGTACTCTTTACTATTCTGTTATGGGGATTAGTTATCTTTATTTGTAGGCTTACATACTAAAACTAGATACATAAATCGCTGTCGTAATTATCACTCGAATTATCAACACCTCATTCCTAAGGAAGACAACAACCTTCTCATCACAAACGTCAACGCTGTATATCGCCAACCAATCCAACCAATGATGACGTCAAAATATCTACCCAATCTCTACTGCATTAGATCTATGTGAACCGGATACCAATAATCCAACGTGCACCCTCTAAGAAACAATAACTTGTTTCTGAAATTCCCCTCCCATCGCAAGTTCTACGGCATAACTAGTGTCTAAAAGTGTGTTGTGTAACATCAACATAGTCTAAAGGTAGTTTGACACAAAACTTCTATCAGCACCCGAATCCGAACAACATAGAAGCATAACCTTATTGAAAGAAACTACCCGTGACAACGATGGAATCAGGGTTTGTTCCTCCTCCACCAATGGCGTAAGCTCTCATCGTAGTTTCGTTACCTTCAGTCTGGTTCCCAGTCTTGTTGCCATTCTTGTTTCTTGTCTGGTTTCCACGGTTTTGATTTCTCATCTTAGGACAATCCTTCCTGAAATGTCCTGGTCTTCCAAACTCATAACAAATAATACCCTGCAGATTCCAACTGGAGCCTCTGATGTTTTGGAGCATTTGCAGCCCTACAATCCCTAGTCTGATGTCCAAGACCCTCTTACTGTTTCCATCCTCATAAGTACACAACCTTTATGTTGCATCCTGCCCTTATTTGTAAGGTAGTGGCCCAGCAACTCCCCTTCTATCATTGATCCCAGCCGTATAAGCTCTGGCCACATCTGTCACTAGTATTTTTGTCTCTTGAACGGTCGGTTGCTGTCCACAGTTATCCATAGATTACTTCCATCCTCCTCTTATTCTCAGCACTCCTTGCAGCATAACCCTGGACTTTCTTGTCCATCAATTGGTTAGCAAGCGTAATAGCATTCCTGGAGTCCCTGCTGGATTCCGCAGCAGATCACATTCCCTTGAATGTTGTCCGCAAACCTCCGATAAAAACTCCACTTTGTCATTTCATCGGGGACCATTCTAGTACACAACAAAATCAACTCCTGAAACCTTTGAGTGTACGCAGTCATGTCGTTTCCTTTCACGGTCAAATTCCACAATTCAGCCTCCATCTTCTGGATTTCATTCCTTGGATAGTACACTTCTGTCATCAACTTCATTAGTTCAACCCAATCATAGGCATTGCCGCCCCCTCAACACAATGGTTTCTCTATGAGAGTTCCACCAGGTCAAAGCACTGTCCTGAAGTTTGCATGTAGCATATTTCACTTGGTACTTCGATGGACAATTACTGATATTGAACACAGTCTCCATTTTCTCAAACCAATGGGTCAATCAGACAATGCCTTCAGTTCCTGAGAAATTATGTGGCTTTGAACTTCAAAAGTCTTTGGAAAAAGTGCACTCCTCAGCCACTGGCATGAAACCTCCATAGTTCATACCATGATTCCCATTTCTGTTTCCATTTCCGTTTCCTCCATTCCCTCCATTTCCATTTCTCCATTTCCTTCCTCCCGTTCTTTGTGCCTTCTTGTTCATCACCCACTCATTCATGGGTTCAAGGTCCTGCTCTTCACAGAGTCTCCATTTCTTCACTACACGCGTTTAACCAATCTTACAAACTTCCTCACGAGTCATGGACTGCTCAGATCGTGTTTTTGAGCATCTTCCTACGAAACACAACAACATACGTAAATGGTAAGATTTTTAGGTGATACGAGATTACTCAATGGCTTACATAAAAAATTTATAGGTTAATCAACATTAGAAAAAAAAAAAAAAAATTCAACAAAAATTTGAAAACCCAAAAAAAAAAAAAAATACACTATTCACGAAAATGTCCATACATGCATGAACGCAAGAGCATAAGTAGATCTATTTATGATATCATAATCGTAAGATAAATATAATTTTCATATCATCGAACATAAGTGATTACATCACAACGTTTCAAAATACAGAAAATACGAGTTCTAACACTACGGTCATCACTAAACGCTACTACTAAATTCTGCAATACTAACGAACATCTCTAAGAACGGTAGCCCATGTGCTTCTTAGCACACGCCTCAAGTCTGTCAATTCTCACTCGATCATAAAATCGAAGTCGTCGTATCTGTCTCAACTCCCTCTGCATACGTGACATGCCGCCTGGAGTCGTCAACTCTCTGACTCCTCACACTTCGTGCCTCTGAGCCTCATGTTATCGCCTCTCCAACTCAAGCAAGCCTCTCCAGTCAACGTAATAATGCTGACTCAACCACAATCCTGTTCCCTGCTAACTCCTCTGAACTCCCTCAATAGCCTGTAAAACGATGGTCCTGGGATAGCCTGAGTGTGATCATGGAAACTCCGAACCAAAATCTCCCCAATACTCATACTAACCTCTACTGCTCCTCCTGACAGGCTCAGAATATCCTCTGGCATCGCAGGATGCGTAACCCTCTCAACTCTCTGACCTCAACCGGGCCCTCTCACACCCGACTCTTGTCCATCACTCGATCATACTTTCACGACAACTCTAGCATCAATCCCTACTGTCCCTAAGAGGCTTCTGCGTAGCAAAACCACTCGTCAATCTCTGCCTGAATCTCTAGATCAATATCCTGCTCTAAATGAGGCTCATCACTAACCCTGACAATAGCATCACCCCTAAACAGTCTCACTATGATCAACCTTTACATCTGTCAATAACCAGAAACCTAACTCCTCTTAGGCGATGGTAATCAAATCAGCATAACGACAGGAGATAAAGCTCTGGAATACAGTGATAAATGCAGGTACAAAGATGGTCCAGGGGACCGTACTCTCATTTGCGAGATGGGCCCCTTGCAGAAGTACTCGGTAAATCTGAGTGAATAATGATCGACAATGGGGTGTCTCGAAGAAGGATCAGATGAAGCATCCGAATAGATAAATCTGATGATGCCTCTGATGATGAATACTGAAAGAAGAATGATCATAAATGTCCTCACAGCAAGAGCGATGAGTGGTAACGTCCAACCCTCTTCTTGGCGGTCATCATGTGTACCAGCCCCTTAATATGGTAGTCGGTACGGGTCGACATAAGGAAAATGGCTTCCAGATGCCAAAGCATAACTCGACGACGAAGGTATGATAGGTGAGTCTCTGTAAAGCGGTAATCTCAGTGAAAGTGTATCATGGGTGGGTGATGATGTGTACAACTGGTGTAAATCACTGTCTGTGGGATCATCACCAATGATAGAAATGTGAGGTAGCTGGTAATGGTGGTATATGTCCTGGATGAATGGATCCCTGATGGATCAGTCTCGAATCAGATGCAGGTGAGTATCAGGAGAAGCTGGGTGTATAATCTAGGATGTGGTATAGTAGGTGCTATGATAGGTGTCCCTGTGGTATCTAACAGGTGTGTCAAGTCTGAGTATCGGGTGGAAGTAATCACTGTGTGGGAGTCAGGAATAGTAGTAGGATAGTAACCCCAGAACAAAATCACATCGCAGCAGGTGTCTCCCACGCTAATCCACAGATGAATCTGAAGAAATCGAGATAACTGAAATAGCCATAACTGCAACAGCAAAGATTTCAATATAAATCATCTTTTATATCAACCATGCATGAAGGGGGCCACCCAAAAATATGAAATGGTAATGGGTAACTGGATGAAAGCAAAATGAATGAATGAATGAGACATCGAGCACGTCATGATTAGGATGAGATCAAAACACTTATAAATATTAATATACTGTGTATTTAATACGTATATATTATTTACGTATGTACATGTGTTATGTAATACGTAATATGTAAGATCACGTAAGGCACTTAATCACGTAGGATCACATACGGTTATAGTCCAGACCTAGTTTTATACTAAATATACCTGTTCCTATAACCTTGGCTCATGATAACCTAAACTGTCACAACCCCCAGACGGGGCCATGGACGGGAACCTGTCCGGAGGCGTGACTTGATTGCGCATCTCAAGTACAAAGCATAAAGAACGATCTCTAAGGGTACGTTTTGAAAGTAAACACCGTTGCATAAATTGAAAATAATAATAAGTTTTACATCGATTAAATAAGTTTCAACAACGGTATTTAAAGACATAGATAAATCTTCTGTAAAACCGGTACGGCCAACATAACTTCATATAAGTCAATCCAACAGCATCCCCTGCTAAGCACCTGAGAAAAACAAGCTTAAAAACGTCAACATAAAAAGTTGAGTGAATCATAGGTTTAGTCAAACGATGTACAGTGTACCACAATATTTCAACACGTATGAGACAGTTATAACAAATTACAACTTCCCATAAAAAGGTATTTACGTTGGCCGCTAGAGCTATGACACCGAAGCTAATTACGTTTATAGCATATTAAAATTGCTAGGTATGAAACAATCCCCCAAGGTATCTGACCGAAAAACAAAGACTACCTTCCTTACGGTCGCCATGGTATATAGCCGTTTAATCGGCCCCCCGATGTTAGTGAGCGATTACTCACACCCCCGGATATAGATAAATTTAATCCCAATAGATCTAATTATAACACCGCGCTCCCTCGACCGGTCCTCCCAATCAAGAGATTGACATTCATGAAAAGTGGGGCATAGTGGTCTAAACGCTAATTAGGCAACCCGTAAATAGGAAAATCTCACGCAAAATACTTGTGTCCAGTTTTAAAAACAAGCAATGTTTCTCACCCTAAAGTAATAAAACATTTATTCAAAACGAGTAAAAGTGGGGCATGCACCACCTTATACGGGTATGGATCAAAGGAATCAATCGAGTGAAAAAGAATCTCAACGGTTCTAGCGACAACCAATCATCTAAGTTGTCGTTTAAGAAAAATTACAACGAATAATGGCTTAACGCAAGAAACTGATCATCCAAGCACAATTAGACACGGCCGTATCTCTTTTTAAAAACGTACTTTGAAAGTTATAAGTTTTGACAAGTCTCGACACTCGACAACATATTAGAAAATTTCCACTTTTTAGTGTATTTCGTCTTTTAGTGTATTTCGTCTTTTAGTGTATTTGTCTTTTAGTGTATTTCATCTTTTTAGTGCATTTCGTCTTTTTAGAGCATTTCGTCTTTTAGTGTATGTTCATCATTTAGTGTAATTTCGTCTTTAGTGTATTATCGTCTTTTAGTGGTTATTTTGTCTTTTATGGTATTTCGCTTTAGTGTCCCGACACATCAACGTTGACTCGATAACTAAAAACTTTACCTAAAACTCGGCACTTACGTTTTTCTACATTTTATCATAAGTGGAGTAATAAAATATATATTTCTATGCTATTTATAATTTTACGAAATTTCGGTCAGTGACCTTTCTAAAAATATAGACTTTCCATTTTTATCAACCTCGACTCGTGAAACTATCTATTTTACAAAGTGCATCTTTTATTGACTCGTAAGTATATCCGCTATATTTTCGACAACACCTCAAACATCGCAACTAATCCGTTCTAAACCTAAACCTCTTCGACATTCAACTTACGCTTACAACAAATCCAACATCTACTTAATCTTTTCGCCAACGATATTTAGCTCAACATACAATAAATCTTTAAGTAAACGATATAGCCGTAATAATAGCAATATATATATCAACATAACCACAATGAACTTTTAAATACAAAAGTACAACTACTTTTTATTTTCTTCCATTTATAAACAAAAATATTAACTTTGAGACTTGAAATTTTATAGAAAACTTGATAATAATTTTCACAACGATCCGCTTTGTACACCTTGTTCGGGATGATCATATGAATGCAAAAGTACAACTTATTTATGAAAAATAAAGATGACTTACAAAGAAACACGACGAAAGGTGGATTAGAAATCGAAGAACAACCCAAACGTTGTTTTACAAACTACCCGGATGAACTAACAATCAACACGAACAATATATCTTCAAGTGAATGATCAAAGATTAAAAATGAATGGGTTTTTGTTGGTGTTTTGGTTCGGCAAAAGAGAAAGAAAGGAAAGAAAGGTGAAGTAAAGTTTTATGTGTGTGTGTATGAAATGAACAAATGACCAAAGAATGAGATATATACCAAATGTTTACTTCACACACTACTAGTGTGTGTGTGTGTACCGAAATAAGACAAAGAGAACCAAGGGGACCAATATGATCCTCAAATCACAATGGAGTTAGTACTAGTCCTTTCCATTTTTCATGCTTACATGTCTAGGTATTTGATTTTCAAATTTTGAATCCTATGAGCTTGTGTGTGTGTGTAGCCGGTCAAGACAAGACCAAAAAGGGGGACCAAAAATATTTTCCAACATTCTAGGAATTGCTAGAGCTCTTTGAGAATTAATTTCCAAGATATAGCATGAACATGTATAAGTATAATTTAATACGAAGCACGTAAATAACGAAACGAGTAACGGTAACACGAAAAATTACAAAACTTTAAATATTGCTTAAAAACATAAAAACGCGGATATTGCCAAAATACTACAACGTTTGGTGTCCCGGTTCGCTCCCGGAGACGATTCTCAGATAACAACGAAACAACTTCCCGGTTAAACGGTAAAGCTAAACGAAACACTTAAAAATTCAAATTACTACACGGAAACGACTAACTTATTGAACGGAAATTCTCGGGTTCTCACAGATTACTCCCTGATGGTATCCTTTAGCTTACTCCTCAGGGAGTCCAAAGCTGAAGCCATCAGACTGATGACTATCTTTCAGCCCAGAAATACTCACTGAAGATCATCAGATACATGAATTCCTTATTAATCACTATCAGAGTTAGGGTGTTCAGTGACCTATGGGAGTACACTCCATACCTCCAATCCCTTAACCGGTATGAACTGAACCCTTATTGAACTAAATTTCCAACAATCCTCTCCAATTTAGTACAATCCCTTTGCATGAAAATCAAACATTAAACAAACAAGTGCATAAATGAAAATGTCCCGTGGATTGAATTTCCATCTTAGTAAATTACACGTTCAAATATTCGAGAATCATGGTGTTTTAAGAATTGAACCCTTCAACCCATTTGAATACCCGATGATAAAATACACACAAGTTTTCAAACACTTAAACGCTCCTGACACTATACAAGCCATGTGTCCATATCCAATTCATAAATGTTGTAAGAGCCAAAGTCCATGTTCCCTGAAGCGGTAAAACCTTAACATTTACATAGGTGGTTCCTCTTTGTTCATGCTCCTGCTAAGCACTTTTTCAAAGAAATTAACCATTGAGAAGTAAAGACTTCATCCTCCTTTATCAGCAGGTTCTAAGCACATCCTTGGGATGATACATAAATACATGTGCTTTAGTCCACTAAACGTTCAGCTTTCCACATTGAACTCAACTACCAAGTTTCCTTAGCAAAGAGTTGGGTGTCCTAGCATTCAGCGACTTAGTTGGACTTTAATCCCATCCCTTCAGCAGACTTTATAACCAAGTCTCTAGTCAGTCTCTTCGTCAAATGATCAGCTAAGTTTTGTTGAGACCTCACAAACTCTATAGATACCACCCCATTCATGATTAGTTCAAGAATCATGCTATGCCTGACACCTAAGTGTCTAGACTTCCCATTGTACATCTGGCTATAAGCTTTTGCCAATGTAGCAGCACTGCACATCGGATAGAAATAGGTGTCATAGGTTTGACCTACAATGGAATCTCAAGGAGTAAGTTTTTCAACCATTTAGCTTCCTTACCAGCAGCTTCTAAAGCCACAAATTCAGATTCCATTGTTGAACTAGTGATACAAGTTTGTTTCTTGGAAGCCCAAGAAATTGCACCACCACCAAGCAGGAATACACAGCTACTGGTAGACGAATTGTCTTGAGTGTTGCTGATCCAGCTTGCATCAATGTAACCTTCCAACACTGAAGGATAACCAGTATACATTAATCTATAGTCCATGGTTTTCTTCAAGAACTTCAGTACCTCTGATTGCTTGCCAGTGCTGAGTACCAGGGTTACTAGTATACCTGCTCAGTTTACCTACAACAAATGCAATGTCAGGCCTTGTACAAGTCATGGCATACATTAAGCAGCCAATCCCCCTAGAATACTCAAGTTGAGATACAGTCTGACCATAATTAGGCATCAACTTCTCACTTGTATCCATAGGAGTACTAACTAGAGTGCATTTAAAGTAATTGAATTTCTTCAGTACCTTCTTAATGTATGATACTGAGAAATTGCTATTCCATTAATTTCATGTTTAATCCTTATACCCAGTATAACATCAGCCTCCCCCATGTCCTTCAAAGAGAACCTTGATGACAAGAATTCCTTTGTCAAGTCAACTAGAACTTGGTCAGTGCCAAAGATCAGCATGTCATCAACATATAGGCAAATGATGACTCCTTTATCAGTTTCATCAAATTTGCTATATACATATTTTTCAGCTTGGTTAAGTAAATAAACATTAGACAAAACCACTTCATCAAACTTTTGATGCCATTGCTTAGGTGCCTGCTTTAGTCCATATAGAGACTTAATCAGTTTACACACTTTGTTTTCATTACCAGGCATAATGAAGCCTCGAGGTTGGTTCATATAGACCTCCTCATCCAGTTCACCATTCAAGAAAGTTGTCTTCACATCCATCTGATGAATAATCAGATTGTGAATAGATGTCATAGCAATCAGTAGTCTTATGGTACTGATACGTGTCACTGGAGCATAATTATCAAAGTAGTATATCCCTGACTTTTGTTTAAAGCCCTGAATGACCAGCCTTGCCTTAAACTTTTTAATAGTTACATCTACCTTCAGTTTTCTTTTGAAGATCTATTTGCAACCAAGAGGTTTGCAGCCCGGAGGTAGATAAGCCAACAACCAAGTGTTGTTGCCCATGATGGAATCTATCTCATCATTAGTTGTTTCTTTCCAGAAAGCAACATCTTGAGACTTCATTGCTTCATCAAATGTTTTGGGATCATCCTCAACATTAAATCAATAAGAGTGTTGGTCAGAAACCTCATCCCTTGTTCCTTCAATTAAGTATAATTGAAATTCAGGCCTAAAATTCTTTGGAGTTCTATTCCTTTTTCTTTTTCTAAGCTCAAGTTCAGGTTGTTGAACAACCTTTTCAGTAACCTCTTCAGGGACCACTTAACCACCAATGTCTTCAGTTCTCAGGGACCTCAGACTTTTTCTAGGGACTGATGAAAATCTATTCTCATCAAAAATAACATCTCTTAATTTAATTATTGATTTAATTGAAACTGAATCATTAGGTTCAATAACAAAGAACCTAAAAGCCTTGGAATGCTCAGCATATTCAATAAAGATGCATTCAATGCCTCTTTCACCCAAACTTTTCAGCTTTGGATCAGGGAGTCTTACAACTGCCCTACAGCCTCAAACCCTGAGGTAGTTCAGGTTTGGTTTTCTTTTAGTCTAGAGTTCATAAGGGGTAATCATGTTCCTTTTGTTAGGAACCCTATTTAATAAATAGCAAGCTTTTAACATAGCTTCACCCTAGAACCCTTGACTCAGTCCTAAGCAGGACAACATGGAATTAACCATTTCTTTCAGTACTTTATTTTTCCTTTCAGATATACCATTTTGTTATGGAGTATAGGGGGCAGTCGTTTCATGGATAATACCAACAGACTAAAAATACAAAGTATCCATGTACTCACCTCCCTTATGAGTCCTGAATCTTTTGATCAAGGACCCTTGTTGTAATTCAACTTCAGTTTTAAATACTTTGAATTTATCTAATGCTTCATCCTTAGTATGTAATAAATAAACATAACGAAACCTTGAAGAATCATCAATAAATGTCACAAAGTATTTTTTATTCCCCAATGAGAGAGTAGCATGTAAATCACACAGATCACTGTAGATCAACTCCAAAACTTTAGTTTTACGATTTACATTTTGAAATGGTTTCTTAGTTATTTTGGTCAGCATGCAAGTCTTACACTTTTCAGTGTCCATGTCAAAAGTTGGGATTAACCCATCCTTAGACATATCTTGCATCCTCTTAAAGTGGACATGGCCCAGTCTAGCATGTCATAAGATTAAATCATTCAGTTTAGAGGTTGACATAAAGGCTGAAGCAATATTATCATTAACAATATTAAGCCTGAACATTTGATTACTAAAATAACCAAAACCAATAAACACACCATGTTTGGATAGAACAAATTTATTAGATTCAGTCACTTGTTTATAACCATAATTATTCAAAATACTACTTGAAATCAAATTCTTCCTTATATTAGGAACATGCAAAACATTGAACAATGAAACAATCTTTCTAGAACGAAACTTAAGATCTACATAACCACATCCATGTACTAGGGCTGTTGACTCATTTCCCATGTGAAGAATAGATCCATCATTCAGCGACTCATAGGTCTTGAACCAACATCTATCTTTACACACATGAACAATTGCTCCTAAGTCAACCCACCACGCAACATCATCATCCTGCACAAAGTAAGCTTCAGATACATATGTAACATAATAAACCTGAAGAGATTTATTAAACATATTCTGACCTTTCAGTGAGTTGGAAGAACCATCCACTGAACCCTTTGTGTCTAAACCATTGGCTTTGTTGCCAACATTAACACCTTTGCAATCCCTTTTAATGTGACCAGTTTTGCCATATTTCTAACAAGTAGGTTTAGCCTTCTTGTTAGGATCAACCCTTGTGTTATCATGATGTTTACATTTACCCTTGTTGTCATTGTACATGGAGGAGTTGTTATGCTCCACCATATTGATAACTAAAGGACCAGCAACATTGTTGCTCTTTGGCTTGTCACTATCTTGCACCCTGAGGGATTCCTCAATACGCAGATGACTGCCCAACTCAACAAGAGTTAACTCCTCTTTCTTATGTTTCAAGGTATGCTTGAAATCTTTCGAAGAAGGAGGGAGTTTATCAATAATACAAGAGACTTAAATAGCATTATCCATGTTCATTTTATGTTGTGTAAATCTTCCAATTATACCAAGAAGTTTATTGTATTGTTCCAAGACTGGTCTTGAATAAGTCATTTTGTAATTTGTGAAATTACTAACAAGGAACTTCTTACTTGATGCATCCTCATCCATATATTTGGCCTCCAAGGAATCTCATAGTTCTTTGGAAGATTCAACATTCTGGTAAATATCAAATAAAGGATCAGACATACCATTAAGGATTAAACATCTGCAGACATAGTCATCATTGTCCCACTTGGCCCTCTTCCTGACTTGTTCCACGGTTGGATCATCACCACCATCGTCAGGCATAGGAGTAGTCAGCACATACACCACACTCATGCTAGAAAGCAAGAAGTGCATTTTCTTTTGCCATCTCCTAAAGTCCACCCCTTTAAACTTGTCAAGCTTGTCAAAGTTTGAAGCCATGTGTTTCATAGCAGCATCGGCCATTGACTATCACAAAATAGTTTACTTTAATTGTTGGTTGTGGTATCCTAGAACATGGTTAAGATAATCAATAGCCTAACTAATTACCAAATGAATGGTTACCGGATATCACTTGGAATCGAGTTATCACTTTCCAAAGTAAACTATTCGACCCTATTGCCTGGGTATCACGAATATCTACTTGGGATAAGACCAAATGTTTGTTATTGAGTTAGGCGCAAATCAATAACCCTTGCGCATCCAAGTGTTTAGGTTTCCTGTATGTTTTTCACACTATCTGTCACATGCAAAATGTGATCTCCTATTTATAGGAGAATACTTAAAACCCTAGTCAAAGGAGTTATGAGAGATTATAGGAGATAAAATCTATTCCATAACTGTATCCCTTGATTTAAGGAGTTAGTGGTTACATGACCAATTAAATGTGGTCATTAAATGCAACTGTAACTTGCCAATTAACCTGGTGAAATCAGTTACAAGTCATTGAATTCATTCCAATGAGTTATTCCTTTAGTGTCCTGAACCTTCAGCCTGCCCGCTGAGGAGCATACCCGCTAAGGGTTCAGACTGAAGAAACCCACTGATGAGTTAATCCGCTGAGGATACATCCTCTGATGGATTACTCCCTGATGGTATCCTTCAGCTTACTCCTCAGGGAGTTCAAAGCTGAAGCCATCAGACTGATGACTATCTTTCAGTCCAGAGTTACTCACTAAAGAGTCAACTCACTGAAGATCATTAGATACATAAATTCCCTATTAACCACTATCAGAGTCAGGGTGTTCAGTGACCTATGAGAGTACACTTTGTACCTCCAATCCCTTAACCGGTATGAACTGAACCCTCATTGAACTAAAATTCCAAAAACAGGGTATATATTTACAACGTTTATCCACATTTTGAGTGTCTTCATTTGTTTAATCATGTTGATGACAAAGTCACCATAACCTTGTGGGGTAATTGAGATCATTACGGTTTCTTTGTCTTTTAATAGTGTTTATTTCTTATTCAACATTTACATATATGTCATAAGCCATACAGGTTTCCCATACTAAAATCCAATCCTAACTGCATCAATTATAGTTGTCTAATAGACATTTCAAAGATTTCTTAAATCTAAATATAAATCTCATTAAATTCAAGAGTTCAATAAAAGCTTATGTCTTAAAAGTGAAAGTGAAGCATGTTACCTCATGTGATGATCAATAGAAAAAGATATATGATTGACAGAAATGATATATATTAGAGTTTTCTTATGTTTATGTGGGATAATGATCGGTCAAGTAGGATTTTAGGAGAATAATAAGGGTATAGTGGACTTTTTATAATTATACTATTATTAACATGTATCTTGTGATTTAAAATATATAAAAAAATAATTTATTTGTATATATATGACTATTTTAAAGCTTAAGAAGGATATATATATGCAATTATGAGTTTAGCTTGGATATATATGTAATTTTAATCTTTTGCAAGGATATATATATGCAATTCACCCAAGATTATTTGAAATTATAAACTCTTTTGATTAAACACCGGCCTCGCAAAGGTAATCATTCAATAAAGAGTTTTTATATTCCATTGTCATATTTCACCTTTATGAAAACAATTATGACAATAAATCATCTTTATAAAATTAATGCGCGTAGAAAGAAAAATTTAATCACAGTGAAATTCTTGAGTATGATTAAAAATTCTATCACAAAAGGTGCATTAAATATGTATATAATATTGTCTATATGAGTCTTCCATTTAAAGAAAACTCATTTTTACCCCATAGTCTAACTGTTTGGTTAAAGATAATCAAGTTTCCAAAAATTGATTATCTTCTATGGACTTGCATCTAATCATTCGTAGTTTTTATTTAATCATCATATTCAAGATTCAACAATGCATCTCTATAGTTAGTAGGTTTACCATGATCCTCTAACTTATATTCCTCAGCATTGATATAAAATATATCATTCAAGTGCTAGAGTTATCTATGCGGATCTATGAATGTGAGTTTTATCATTATAAGGTTTGACATTTTCATGTTCATAGAAGCTTGTGTATTTTGTTATCATGTCTCTTAAAGATTTGTGGGTCCTTCCACTTGCTTTTTGTAATAAGAGACTATTGTTCATATTACTTAGCATGTTGAGTAACAATAGATTGCTCTCATTTAGGGCATTACAAAATATATTGATAGTTATTGATTACAGTACGTTAATAACACGCTTCATAGGGTATTTAACAAATTCAAAACTTCAGTTAAAAAATATTGTGATCATCACATTCCATAACTTGATAGTGTCTTAGTTACCTTCGAGGTCGGAGTCATATTAAATTATATACACGATATACTCTATTTTTAAACCTTGAATTTGACTTAACACTCTAGACATACCATAAACATTTGGCATTCTTTGAGTATTGGGATTGTGAAACTATACCATAATTCCTTAAATAACTTAATACTCTTTAGGTTACATACTTATCAATTGTGTCAAACCAAATTGAATATATGGTATTTGAAAACCTATTTCATGCTATAATATATACATCTTTAACTAGTTCAAGAACTCTATGTATATATCTTTACAAGAAGATATAACATGTTAATTATACATTATTTATTCTTTGAACAACTAAAGGACTTTATGTTCATGTCCTAACAAGAAGACATAACAAGTTAACTACTTACTTTATGTTATGAGTCTTTCAACAATTAAAAGACTTCATGTTTTTGGCTTTACAAAAGACATAAACATACTAACTAAAGTAATTATGAACGCCTACTCTTGGCTTCAATAGTAATTTCAAGTTAATTGCTTACTTCATTATTTATGACATTCCAAGATAAATTAAACATATTAGTTAAAGTAGCTTGTTATTCATATCTTGAAAATTTCTAAACAGAGCAACATACATTATATATATATATATATATATATATACAAGTCCTAGTAAGTTTCTTACCTTGCGGTCAAGAGAAACCATTAATCATATTGTCATGTGTTGTACCTTGCATACAATTACGATTTCTCCCACTTGTGCATGGCACAACATCATGTATGTAGACAATCCACACGATATTCGGTTGATTGTATGAACACTATGATAGTGTCACAGATAGTCGTATAACTAGTAAAAATAGAACCATACATTTTAATAAGGAATTGTGCATACTTATTATACATAACACTTCAAGAAGTAATTATCATATAAAATAAAATGCAATGATCCTTAAAACTACAATTGTTCATATTTGAGAAGTAATGTATTATTTCAAGACAAACTAGAAGCAATACGG
Source organism: Tanacetum coccineum (assembly GCA_026074375.1). Lineage (NCBI taxonomy): Eukaryota > Viridiplantae > Streptophyta > Magnoliopsida > Asterales > Asteraceae > Tanacetum > Tanacetum coccineum. Next base: position 69,825 of record BQNB010014641.1, read on the forward strand.
GTTATTAACAAGGTAATCAAGCTTGTAGCTCCTATTAAATTAGACAACATTACATGAAAGTCCTTTTCAGTAGTAAAACACGATGCTCCCACTGGATTTGACAACATTACAAATGTTACATCACTAGTGAAAAGCAAATAGCTATTTATTAACTTTCCTACCCACTTTGAATGCCTACAAGTAATAATTACTTAGGTATTATAGAGAGTATGAATGTCTACCATGTAGATGAGGAACTAGCCATCATGCTTTCATTAACTTAGAAATTGGCATGCAATTTCCTCCATAACAAGCCTACTGACACTTTGCTTATAGTATATATAATAAATACTTAATATATATTTAATATATAACTAAAACTAAAATATCAAATAATATTAAGAGAAAGTATTCCGTAAGGTTTTTAAGAAAATTACTTTTAACCAAAGTAAAATTCAAAACCTCCCGGGTCGTAGTCCCAACGAAGCGTGAATTGAAAATCTCGTTTTGGTTCGTGATCGCGTGTTTGAATAATCGAGTTTTGATTTGGTTTTGGATTCTATTTCTACTAATGCAAAAACAAATAAAGGCAAGCAAACAGTTAAAGCAATTAAAGATTTAAACTAAAAATGTTAACGGGAATCCAAAAACGCGACTTAAAAACCTAAATTATCATATTTTAACCCTAAAAATGCAAATCTAATTTATAAAAGTCCTAAATGATTAAAAATAATTTTAGAAAAAAGAATTATATTTTTTTGACTTTTATTTTATTTATTATGAATTAAAAACAGATTTAATCTAAAAATATTATAAAAAATATTAAACTAATTTAGAAAAATCTGAAAAAATCACGAAAAGTACTTTGAACTAATCTAATCCTAGGAAAAATAAAACGGGTCCAACAGCTTTTCTCAATAAGCTGGAAATAAGCCCAAAAGGGCTGAAAGCTTAAACTGCAAAAAGGGTTTAAAAGAAAAGTGGTTGGAAGGTATAACGAAAAAGACCCAAGGGCAGGATGGTAGTGTGTGTGTGTTGTGAAGGGGAGGTCTCAGGTTTGAGTCCTGGACCTTACTTTTTAGAAAACATTTTTTTTATTTTCTTTTGGAAAAAGCTGAATTATAAGCAGAAATAGGAAACTTTAAAAAAGGAACTTTTGACAGCACTTGAAAATAAGCTAGAAAAAGCACAAATTAAGGTGACAGATTTGGTTTTTAAGCTAAATGACTATTTGCTAAAACTGGTTGGCTTTTTAAGATTAAATAAGCAACAAGAAAAGCAAATAAACTGGAAACAGACTTATACCTAACCTTAATAAGCACTAATGACTAATAATGAGCAAGCAAATAAGCTGAAAAAGCACTAAAAAGCATAAAGACAGTTTTGACTAAAAGGGGCTTTTAAAGGACAATCACTACTTTTTAAGCTAGGATTTAAAGGATAAATAAGCTCTTAACCTAAGCTAAAAAACTTAAAACAGATAAAGAATAACACTAAAAGAACTCAAATAAAAAGAAATTAAGAAAAATGATTAACAGAATAAGCTAGCAAAGGACCATGAAAATGACAGACTACAAACTTGTTTTTGGCTTTTTCAAAGATAAATGGCTACTTGCAGACTAGTTTTTAAGACTCTAAAACTCATTTGAAACACTATAGACTAAACACAGATGAAGTTTATACTACAATAAGCTAATTTTATCAAAGATTAAACTAGATTGTAACCCCTAATGATCTGCATAAAGAAGACTCTTTAACTTAGGCTCTTTATGCTAAATGACCTATTGTAACTAAAATTTTAAAACTTAAATTTGACTCTTGACACTTTAAAAACTCAAAACAGATGGACAATAAAGCTTAAATGACTCACATTTGAACAAAAAATCATACCCCAAATGAACTTTTTAAACATAATATAAATAAGCAGTTTGCAAACCTATTTGAACTTAACAGACTTGAAAAATGAAAAATAAAACTACAAAACTTAACTAAACTTATTCAAACTTCATTAAAACTAACACTAATGCTGATTTAAAGCTAATCAAATATAGATTTCAAAAACAAAAGTGCACAAGCAGTATTAACACTTGGTTAATACTGCTAAACCAAACACCCTCTTAAATATACTTAGAGTAACTTTAAGCTTAAAACAGATTCAACTAAGCATCAATTTTTGAAAACAGATTAATAACTAAGTAATATAAGAACAAATAAGCAAATTTCAACCACTAATAAGCACTAGATAATAAGCAAACCAAATAAGCAGTTTTAAGCTAAGCTTGACAGATTTAATGAAAACTTAGACAAATGAGATTCAATCAAAAAGCAAGCAACAATAAGTAATAACAATCATTATTAAGCAGAAATAAGCAGAGATAAGCACTAAAATAAGCAGTAAATAAGCTGACAGTAAATAAGCTAAAATATAAAAAGTGAAAACTTACAAAGCCCTTTGCTCAAAACAAGGGCATAAATGCTCTTAAGAGCTTATCAACAAGCTATAGCTTGTTTGAAAACAAGCTAGTGAGGTCTTATAAGCCCTTCCAAATCCGGCTTATCTTCCACAAATAAGCTAAGGTATTTTTAGGGGTGGATTTTGAGTGAAATTAGCTTAAACACTATAAGCTATATAAAAGTTATATTGCTTTAGTAAAACAGTTTAAACAAGAGCTTATATGAGCTTATTAGGCCATTTTCAAAGCATATAATTCATTAGCACAAAAACAGAATTTTAACATTAAACTTGGAATTTCATTAAAACTAAAAAAAACATTTACAATACTTGAAAGAAAGTTACAATAAGCTGACTTAAACTAATATAAGCTGTAAAATACAATAAAAAGATTAATTAAAAGCTACACTAGATTGATCCTAACTAGATACCCTAATCTGTGGCACAATGGCCTCTATTTATAGATGAATGAGGAAGGTTCTAGGTCTTCGAGTGTGTTTCTTCTGTGAGAGGGTTTGAGAGTGCTCTCCAGGCCTTTAATCTTAGCCATTTAATCCTCTTTGTGCTTCTTTGCTCTCATCTTAGCCCTTGATTTGATTTGATGTCCCATCAACCAATCAAATATCATGGGATTGCCAAGGTGGCACCCTATTTGTCATCTTCTTGGGAGAATAAGTTAAGTGGGTTTGTCGAGTTGCAGGGTAAACGACAGGGATGGTGAATAGTATGATTGGGATTTGGCGGGTAATGGTTGTTTGATTTGTAACGGGGTTAGGGGTAAAAGGGTAACGAAGTTAGGGTGTAAGGATTAACAGTAAAAAAGTTAGGGACTAATTGTGTTAGTCCTTAAGGACTAACGGTGTAACAGTTTAAAAGGGATTATGGTTGGGCTTTTGGTTTGGGCCTTAGACATGGACTTGGGCTGGATTTGAAGATTTTGTATTTAGGCTTTATTTAATATCTTAAGGATATGTAAATAAGATTGTGGGCTGACCCGACCCATTAAGTGGGCCCAGGTTGATCCGCAATAGATGTGTATGTCTTCGACTTTGGTTTTTCGCACTCTTTCCAATTCCGTACTCGGTTTTGTCCGGTTTGGCTTGATTTTTGTCCTTTAGTGAATATCCGATACCTGCACAGTATACAAAGCAAAACAAACATATATTTGGCATTTTATGTCCGTTTTTTGGTCATTTAAGCTCGTTTTATTAGGTCAAAGGTATGTGTAATTAAGCACATACCAAAATCCCCCATACTAAGATATTGTCGTGTCCTCACGCAATGCCATAAATAAACACTTTAGAAAACCAAGAATCTCAATCCCCCTCGACTAATTACCTCGAAAAGTAGCTAAGTGTTCATCAAGGGGAATTAAAGAATCTTTAGCTTTGAAAAGCCCCGTTTTGACAATTTTTAAATATTTACACTTATTACCACACATATTTTTGTATTTTTCATTTTTCTCATTTTTTTATACTTTTCTTTTTGACCAACTAGAATGTCCGGACTTTTGTTATTTTCTTAACCATTAGGGTCATAGAACAAGAAGCACTTCAATCCTAAAATGCCCAAAAAGATAAATTCATCATCCTCGATTTTTCACTTGTCCCAAACCAAGCTTAGAAACAAAATCACCGTTAAATATAAGTTAAGATGCTAATACTACTCATGCTTGTAACTTGTAAACTTTTCACTCCCGACAATTATTATATCTTAGGAGAATGTGCTTATTTCGAATTTCAACCATGGATCAGCCTTTTTAAGAAAATTACAATATTTCTATGCTTCACGTTCCACCCAAGAATTATGATTTTGAAGGCGAGATCATTCCATATAGCGACTTTCTTCTCGGCACATCCCAGCCGAGACCGGCTTAGGTGACCAGGCTTTTGACACCCCACAGAGAATAGTATTGGAACTCACGGACCTTCGTTTTCAAAAACTCTTAGGCTTCTCGTTAAACAATTCATTTAGAAAAAACACAAGTTAAAAAGAAATAGTCTTAGTTCAAAAGCATATTTAAATTTAAGAAAAAGAGATTTTTCCTATATTTATTAAATCACATATAATACACTTAATATAATTACACATCCTTTAAACGAAGGAAACCCTCGATCTTTTTGAAGGCTGCAACATCGGTTGTGAGCCGGCAAGATGCAACAAACTTTTATCAGTCTCGGATAATTACTATGTGCCTTATTTAGAAGACTCAACATCGGTTGTGAGCCGGCAAGATGCAACAAACTTTTATCAGTCTCGGATAATTACTATGTGCCTTATTTAGAAGACTCAACATCGGTTGTGAGCCGGCAAGATGCAGTAAACTTTTATTAGCCCACAGTTATTATTATTATTATTATTATTACCTCATTTTTTCATTTTTTTACACCACGATATAGAGAAAATTTCTTTTTAGAAAATTTAAGTATAAATTTGAACTAAGACTAAATAAATTATTGTT